>JAGJTL010000073.1:1813027-1838613 GCA_022063505.1 Calosoma granatense | reverse complement strand
TTCTAGATTTCACAGTATTTATAAAAACTAAATAAAAAAAAATAAAATATTGCTACAAAACGCATCAAATATAAATTTGAACCATATTCTAAATTATTCTTGTTTAATAATTTACATCTCATTTGGCAGTCATGTTAAGTGTCCAAAAAAAAATTCTGTGCATTCAAGTAAAAACTAATAAATTATAATTTGAAAATAATATGTCAGCTAATTGTTTAATTATTTCAAATTTAGCTCAGTTTAACGTCTTTTTTTCCTAAAAAAGGGGGCTGTTTGACATTGACATATAACAGTTTAAAACTAATGATCAGTTTTCAAATTGCTTGGAAAAAAACATTTTGCTAACGTGTGTTTACTTCATTTAAGACTTTTTCTCATTGACCATATGGACGAACAGCAGAGTAACAGGTGTGTAAGTTGTTCAGTATACATACATGTATGTATGTGTGCTGGAATCAAGTTCAGCACATTGTTAAGTTTTCACTATCATGGTTAAAATACAAGGTCACAATATAGTGTTTAGTAAACTTGTAATAACTGGTCTGCATGGATGTTATTTAATCAAAAACCATAATAAGCATTATTTAATGAATTGAATATAATATTCCAGTTGAAATTGTAGTTTTACAATTAATATAAGTGCCATTTTACGTTTAAAAACTAAATGTTCCCAGAGATAAAAGTTTAAATGAAATATCTAAATAAATACACAAGTTATAAATGATTTAATTGAATGTCTATAAACTCGAATAGATAAAAAAAGGATGTACATTTATTTGAACAGCAAAACGTAGATATAATCGAATCATCCTCCTAATTCCTACATCCACGCTCTCTGTTAATTGTTAATCAGCTGACAAATGATTAAATTACAGCGTCGTTTTTAAAATAAATCTGAAAAATTAATTTTCCTTAACCAAGTGCTAAACTGTATTTCCCCCCATTCCAACTGCAGATGGCAGTCGAGACTGTCGGGATACATAAAAAATTGGATTATTCCAATTGCATAATTTTCACAGCTTCCCAACGGTAATAAACGGTAACGATTTTTCTCTTTCGTGTTATTTTCAAATAATCTTCCGTTTGCTTTACCAAATATTCACTGAACAAAAGCGCCACCAGAGATGGAGTTTTACAAGATTAGCAACGGAGGAAAAAACGAAACGAAACGAATGGAATGTACAGTAGAGTAGAGAGCAGAGGAACACTTGTATGTGTATGTGTATTTTGAGAAAATATTTCATTTTAGTGAAAATTTTTGCCATTACATACCGAAAGAGCATGTACTACCCCCCTTGTACAATGTAAGCAATTCAATTATTGTGTGCTTCCTTTGTTGAAATTACTGTTCCCCCCGCCCCTCCACTCTCCCCGCCGGGCGTTGCTCCTTGCCATTTCCATGCGACGACTCTGGAGGGCAAGGATGACGTCACTTTAATGGTAAATGCGTCATCCTTCGATTCAGCAGACTGGTATAACGAAATTCACGGATTCACATGGGACTTGCTAAAAATCAGCCGAGCATATTTCGATTGGAAAGAAATCAATTTGCCTTCATTGCTGTTAAGTGCAAGTAACTCCCCTCTCTCCCATCTGTGTCTGTTTGCCGCCCACCCTCTACATGTACGAACCTACGAATACACTTGGTTCGAAAATAAATAAAGACGTAGCCGCCGAGAACCACTTATTCGGAGAGAAAAAAATCGTGCGTATGTTATTTTTTTTATTCTGTTAGGGAAAAAGTTCGAACCATAAAATGTTATGAATATTCGACGGCAGGGGGCGATGGAGTCGTATTTTTTACGCGTTTTATTTTGAAAGCACGTTTTGTACGATTGCATTCGAATTGGTAATTTTTTATTTTCTAAGTGTCGTAAAAAAATATGATGGCATCTGTCGTATCTTTATCATTTCAAAATGGAACTGAATATAACATGGTGTAAATATAAGTTTAAAATATTCAGTAGTGTGTATTTAATTCTGTGTATTATAAATATACTTTTCTTTGAGTTTTTACAAACTTATTTTCAAGTAGAAACAGTCTAAGAAAAATGAGAACCTCTCAATTATTTACAAACGGATGAACTAGAATAGTGTTTTCAACTATGTACAACAATATTTTGAAATTCCTCTTAAAAACCTTTATTCCAAATAACTGATGTATGAAGCAACTTTCAAACAACCTTTAGACTACCTGTCAATATTGTCGAAACATGTTCTTTAAACTATTATACTAACAAACACATTAGTTACATAAGTGTCTTCTTTTCTAATATATTGTAAATATACATTATAAGAATGATTGAACTACTAGTTCAGTATTGAATAGATATTCTCGTATATTAACGCTGGTTTCTCTATAGTGCATTGAGAGCTACAGGGTTTGCAACATTGCTGCCCTCCCGGTGACTGTGGTGCAATTATTCACTATAACTACTTATTTTCGTTGGACACTTTAATAGGACATAATGTTGGGTGCCGCGGACTATGTATGAAGCACACGGTGTGCGGTCTCACATGACAAAGCCAGTAGACATATGTGTGTAAGTGTGTGTGTATGCCCTAGGTATGTGTGACAGCAGGGGGTTCTGCTCTAGTTCCGGGGTAGTGACATACACTCAAGTACAGACATAATCATAGACTATTACATATAGTTTTCTATACACGTAACTTCACGATATATACTTCATTTTATGTTGACCTCTAATAAGAAGAAACTATTTAAATAGAAATATTATTGCATAGATACTAATAGCAGGACAGTTTATTAAGATTTTAAATATTTAAGTAATGTTCAGAAAATATCAAGCCAACCCTGATCAGTTATATGACTATAATTAAATTATACACATGCTCTTATATTATTTACATGAATATACACTGACACAAAGGAATAGAACAGTAATAGGTAACCTCTCACACTATATAGAAGTAAATGGCGAACATGTGTGTCTCTACTCATGGAATATATTCATCTGTGTGTACGCTGGCACATATGTGTACATATATATGTCAGTGTACATCTGTGCTAATAATGGACAAAACCTAGAAACACCATTAGGCTACCCTCAGAAATACGCGTCTCTAATTATTACTCTCCAAAGTAAGGGTAGTCAGGTTAGAATTCGTTAGTTTCCTTCCTGCAGCATTATAATGAAACTACTTTACTTGACAGTGGCGTAGTCAGGTTTCTTCTTAAGCAGATACATACTCAACAGAGAGCTCAATATAAATATAAATGTTGTAAATATCAAGGTATTATTATCAATAGGTAAAGAGTTACTTTTAAATTACCATAAGCGCACCTCCACCAAAATGCTAAATGTTGGTGGAGGTGCACCTACAGATATTGATCGTTTGCACAATGCAGAACTGACAGTAAAATATTTTATTACTAGACCTAGAGGGTTGAAACAGTATTTTTTTTTTAATGCAATCAAAGTTGAGCTAACTTCCATCGTCAGCAACAATAAATATTTCTGACTGACAAATAGTCATTATTTTAACAATCGTAACTCAGATGGTCATAACAAATATTCATTGTACGCTAAACATTATCAAGATTTAATTGATCTGCCCTTCCCAATACGTTGAGGAGTGCTTGACAACTAAAGCCAATAGCATTTGACTGACCAGCCGCACTGCAGTCAGCGTTCACTATTTCCTGTTGTATTATCTGTGCCGTGCGGTTCAACAACTGTCCTGATTCTACTGCTGCTGCTGCTGCTGGTGCTACTGGTCTATATGATCTGCTAGACCTGCTAGCCTAAAGCACTCACATTCGGCTGGTGACGTTAGCTGATATAAATCGCACACGGGGACATCTGTGCAGGAACACAGCACACTACCGGCGGGGCGTCCGTCGCTTATTAATCATTGTACGCGGGGACTCTGGGCTCGACGCTGCTGTTGTGCCGCCGTCGGGGCGTCGACATAACAGCACCATTCCACATCGTCCCATGCCCCCCCGCGCTGCACGTACTCTGTGGACAGAACTAGGCCGCTGTTTATAGTTCACAATGGGGGTTATTGAGTAGTTTGATGATTCACCAAATATGGACGATAACGTCTTTTTATTATATTCAATTGATCTCTGAATGATTTGTGGTGGAAATAATGTCCAGTTCTTCCTATTGATTCATTCAATAGGCGAGATATGAAAGATAATGGTTAGCAATCAATATAGTTATCTATTATGAATGATTGGATATTTGTTGTTGTTATATAACAATGTATTAATATATGGGAAAACATTTCGAGGTGACTATCATTAGTTTCACGTAATTCAAACAAGATATATTAATAAAAAAAAAGTAGATTTTAAAATAACCTATCCACCTACTAACCTACATAGATCAATGATACACATGAATCTCTTTCAAATCTGAAAATAACTTGCTCTAAATCGGAATACAAACGTACACGTGCACTCGGAACAAAGCAACCCTTGCATTTCCTGCAGCACATACTCAGGTAGAGTGAGCGAGAGAGCGCGCGAGAAGCCAGCACACAAACGGTTAAAATAAAACATAGTCATCAATATGTATCAGACTGTATGCGATTTATTTCACTGCCCGAAGTCAATATTAAATTATATTTCGATATATATCTGCTAGTACACTCTACCAGCCTTTCATGTCGTCATAAAATGAAGTAGACATCGAGATTTAGCGCTGGCTCATGTTTTATTGCTGAATAAAACGACCATTTTAAACTTTATTACACACTGTACATATACCATGGTAACTCTTACACTGGACCACGCCCTTTTCCCCTCGTGCTACAGTAGTAGTAGTAGTGCAGGTTATACATGTATATATATATACGCCTATATAGACCATCGTGTCTTAATAATGTGAAGTCACCGAGTCTACGTCGACGTACACTATAAAGTAGGGTAAAGTAATTATAAAGACGTGTTATTAATTCTGCACGTATTGCATCAAACTTTTATTGAAACGCTGTGTAAATATCCCTAGTACGGTACTGGATTATGAAAGCGATTTTATAATAGCAGCCAGACCATGTGTCGGTGTGTGCATTGAATGACTGTAGGGCATTCTTGCTCAGCATGTGGAATCAAATCAGTTTTAATAAAAGACGGGCACAGCCAGTTGCAAATGCGATAAAACGCACCACGAGCTTGGCTAACGGGATTTCATGACGGCAATATGAAATTTTGATAGTGTATATACATACATACTGCCTGCTGCTGCTGCAGTTCGAAATTATGAATGACGTTTTGGGATTTTGTACCATGGTTAGTTGAGCTGTAAAGGGATTTTAAATGGAATTTTAAAAGAAATTTTATACAACGAAATAGCGTAATTGCATTTATGACTTCGTTTGACTTTGAATTTTCTACTGAATATTTGAAACAACTAGAGTAGCATTGTGCAGCTAATTAACTTGGTATGTTGTAAGTTGGTAATAAAAATTTCATTTGAATCTTGCTTCGTTATTAGAAGATATAGTGTTTTATGCATTCTTATTCGCTCGCACGTCATAACTCGTTTCTATGAAAGAATTTGGACGATATAAACGTATCTGTTACTCATGGGAAAGTTTTGTGGTACACAACAAAATGCTCTTCACTTGGTCGTATAAGTGCTGGGCTGGTACTTCCACCCCACACACACTTATACATATATATCTTAAGCATTTTCATTCTTAATAAAAGTTTCCTGCGGGCGTTTCAAAGAACGATCTCGAACTTGAGTAATAACTCACTGGAAACAAACATGGCCGACATCCGGTGTAGTACGGACGGAGGAGCGTCGACAGCAACGTCATATCCCGATGGGATTTATGACTGTATATTATTATTGTTACCATACACACTAACAGCACGCTGTGTACATTTCACAAGCAATGGAAGAAGCACCAGTACTCCAGAAGCTCTTTCTAACTCCGGGGCTCTACTGGCTCCGGGCGGCGTAATCATTGGGTGAACTCTCATTTCCGGTGTCCGCAGATAAACGCGCGCGCGAGAGACTAACCATCTCTTTTCCTCCCGGACCACGGCGCCGTTGCTGCCTCCTGGCTCCATTACTATTTGGAATAAGACAATGTTTGCATTTATGGGGGAGACCATAGACCACTACCGTGCAGTACAGTGGTGTTATTCAAACTTTGGTTTCGAGTTCTGCTTCTTGTTTAATTCCCAAGCGAAACAGAGACGGTTTTAGGATGAAAATGTAAAAACCTTGCTTGTTTCATTCCGTTTCTTTATTGCTTTGATCTCTTAATTGGATGCAAGAGACTTGTGGAAACAAAATATTCGTACGAAATTGAATATGATTTTCATCTTAGATTAAATATAATTTCCCTTCTAGCAGCTACCAGCTAGGTTTAAATTTATATTTAAAAAACTGGACAATAAATTTTGTTTTTCATTTTACAGGAAACCGAAGCTAAAATAACGCATTTAGATATTTTTTGTTAGCACGAATTCAGTTTTTTTTTTCTCGCTTTACTGAATCTACTGGATAGAATAAATTTACAAACGCCACATGCCGACCCTGTACGGAGTATTTAAATTCGAAACTAGACCCCGGCACAGTGCTACACGTCGGACATTCCGAACTTGCTTTATGTCTGCGTGTTTCCGGTCCGTACACGTTATTCTAGCCTCTCTCTCTCTCTATACTGGCGGCAGTATGCAAGTGGCATACTACTGGTATAATACTATATGACCGCGCGCACACACACACAGATATATAGTTTTGCCAACGAAAATATGTTCCGTCTTTTCCGTGTAGTGAATGTGAACTGCGGCACAACTTTACCACTTTTGTTCTTTGTTTAGCAAATAAAAGGAAATTAGATAAACCTGTGGAGAAACACGGTAGCAGAGAGTTATGAACGAGTATGTGAATTCTCTTCTTACTGTAAACTAGAACAGTGCACCTAAAACATTTTAAATCTAGCTTTAATAAAAATATCTACTTAGAGTCACCACGTGCGGTTCTGTAATATCTTGTATTTATACAATAAGTATATACAATTTTATAGGAATTAATTTCGTTTTAATTTGAAAATACTATTTTATGGGGACGTTGAAATATAACTTTGAACAAGGACGCCTCTTACCCAAGGAATGGCTCTGTATCTACTACTTGTTTCTTGTATGACATTTACTAATTGAGTTTATTTTTGGAAGAGGTATATACTAAATTCTAGTTCAACTTGTAAATCAATTTCCAAACTTGTTTTAACATACTGCACAGATTTCGCCTGTTCACACGTCCAATGCAGAACAACCTGATTCATTGGACAAACAATGCGCTTGCGTACATATCCATACTTGTATATTGTTGTACGCATGCGTACATGCATGCACGTACGTACGTTTGAAGTTCGTGTCGTTGTTTAACCGGTCGGAAATGTTTTGTTTACACGGCTATTAGATTACACGGTAAAACTGTAAATCAACACAAACTTTAATACCGACCAACATAAATGACGATCAAATTTGAACGCGGATTAAAATGAACCATTTCATGTCGTATTTGTAATGTATGCCATTGTTACACACGATAATTCAACGTAAATGCTTCTGCCCTGATTCTGAATCTACCATGGCCTGCCTGTCCAGCACATGAGTGTGTGTACGTACATTTGATTTGCGAGTATAACAACAACATATCTGCATACGCATATGTTTTTAGTTAAATGTTGATAACATGATTTATAAGAATTACTGTCCGCACTAATATATTTCTAGTAACTTTAGAATACAACATAGATTATAATCTTAGATGAGATTCTTTTAAAATTATTACTGTACTAAATGCAGGTTGGATGCAAAGTGCATAAGACTTTTAAAAGTCACCGAGTCTGAAAGAAATTAACACAAGCGCTACGTCTGTCGTCACCTTTCAGTGTTATGAAATGGAAGTAATTAGCCTACATTTCTGAACTAGTGACATTCAGCTTCATGTACCATGAAACTAGTCGACTGAATAGTGCATCCATAATTTTACAAATACCAATGTACCTACATGTAGTTTTATTATTATTTGCTGCAAAATTCTCTTAAAACTCGCAGAGTAGTAACAGATAGTTGATGACATTAAACAAGAAACAATGTTCTATATTTATATAGAGAGATAGATAAAGTAAAGAAGAAGAATCGCTCCAGTACTATTTTGCCAGCGAGGATAAGTAGTATTTATTTTCTTGTGACATTTCAGTGTTAGTGTTGTATCCGAGTGTAAATCTCCAAGTAAAACAATGTTCCCCACCACTTGTGTCTATCTGTAACTTGGTTTATGCTGTGCGCATTTCCTATTTAAAATTAAGCGTGTCTAACAGAAGTGAAGTGAGTTGCGAGAATCTCATGTTTCGCGGAGTCAACTTGTGCATTATGTATTATCAAACGTTTGTCATTTTAACAGTAACACCAGCAAGCAAACTTTGTTTGCGAGTCTATGCTCGCGTTGAGCTTTTAAATAAACGCCAAACACAACCGACCAAACCATTCCCTCCTCCGCCATAGATCCCTGGCTGCCATCAGGCTGTCAGCAAAATGGCGACTCATTAGTCTCAGTGCGGAGTAGGAAATACTTTAAACTGCCACAAGATATTACCAGTTTTAGAAAGTTTTACCAAACCTTAATTTATATTTGTACTATGAACATAGCATACTGAAAATAAGATATTTTATTTTGTATTCTTGATAATCTTACAAATGACAGTTTTGTACGTTAACATTTTACTCTAGTGTGAACATTATATTTACTTGATTCAGTAGATTTACATGTTCGTATAGTGTAGGTATGTACATGAACGCAAATTTGAAACACCATCTCTCGTCACCATATTCGCATATTCCAATTTCGTTCAGCCACAAAACGCTTGCATTGTCATTTAAAGCAATGAACCAGTGGCCACACAACAAACATGAATCAGGGGCCGCCTGCAACATTTAATGCAATCACTGGCAAAGCGAATTACAAACCTGGTTCCACTGGACCACCTCGAACACTGCTCGACACTCGGTACTTGTGCTATCGACAGCACAACTGATCCACTGTCTTGTCGCTTCGACTAACCCTGTCAAACAAAACCAAATTGTCAACAAGCTGTCTGGTTTGATTAGGGCTTGCGGGATGGCCAAACTGATAGAGTGACGTGGGAGGGGTGTGTGTGTGTGTGAGGGGGGGATGAGTTTATGGACTCGGTGCTAGTGAATTAATCGGATTTAATGCCATTTCTTCGAGTATCAATTTTCGGTGTTGTTTAATTAACTTGCAATTCGTATGCGTATTGTAGCACTGCTGTTGTTGTCGGGGTTAATTGTCATTCTGTTATCAGATTCTCTCTCTGTACCACTACTACAGCAATGTTCAGTTGTTAGGGATCGAACATGATACCATCATGGTACAACCGAATTAATTTGTAGATATTAGTGTTATTGTATGTAAATATTTCATATTACCATTTTGATTTCAAATTACAAACTGAAATATAAGCATATTGTATTCAAATTAACTGTACTGTTTTCTTATCAGTACTGATCTGGAAATTGTATAAAAAAATTTGTGTTTTAAAAATATACTCAAATAACATGGGATGAAAAAATAACCTTTTTAATAAATGAAGCAATTTTGGCTAAAGTAATCAATTCAACAGAAAAAGCTACGACAGAAAAATAACTTTCAGTAATGAAATTAACTATAATTTATATTTTTAGTCTTATTCCCAAAAGAACACAGTAATAACTATATTTTATCTAATAAAAACATATGAAATTTCACGTATACCAGACATTAGAGAAAAAATTTATAATTAAATATAAGCATTATTCCCCTGGAGACATTTCTTTACAGTTTTAATTTGCCGCGCGTACACACACGTCACTAACGACTGTAAATAACCATTAGTACGCATATACGAGTGTGCGCATGCGCGTAAACAATGTTTCGTTATATCTGTCACAACAATGGCAAGCATCTCATCTACACCGAGAGAGTGTCGAGTGTTAAATTATATAACCAAGTGATAAATGGAAAAAAAAGTAATTTTGTTTCGTGGTGTGTGCACACACGCGGATTTCTGATATTGTACGCCGGGATTTTTTATGATTATTGGGTTTTCGGTGATAGCTGAATGGATTTTTTTCCAGTTCGATTCCATAGTATCAGTATACAGTTCTGCTACACTGAGTTATGGACGTTGGTTTTTATGTGTTACCTATATTTTTAATGGCACACGCGTCGAACTCTTGTATATGTACCCCGGCGCAAAAAAAAATTCTCTGAAGAAGAATTATTGTATGTGTGTATAGTTGTGGCCTACTTCTTCTACAGAATGTATTGTAGGCGCGGCGCTGCGGTCGTTGGATATTTCTTGTGAACCATATGTGTATTGTTATGTCACAAGAAATGAAATTTCGTTTAATATATGTTGGCAGTTTTTTTGCTGTGATCTTGTAGATGTATAAAGAAGGAGAAAATATAAGATATAACGGATATTGACTGATCACATATACAAACACACATATATATGCCATGCATTTTCGCCATAGAATTTTCTCGGATATAAAGAATCGAAATATAATATTTTACCGGATATATATACTGTGCGTTGCATTCATTTATAGGTGCTTTTTCACGTAAATGGCTCTATAAATATATTTTAAAAGTTTCTCAATAAAATAACATATTATACTGCCAAATTATTGCTGAACAACGGTGATTATGTTAAACGTACAATATCAGCTCTGTTAATTTTACATATTGTCTACATCTCACCCTAATCCATTGCTAAATGTTTCTTCAATCAACAGCTTGTGAGTTATAGCAATCTATTCATGTTTCAAATGCTCCTGTTCTTACAAAACTTTCGTACGATCAAATACCGTAACTCTATTTTATATTATAAGAATAGTTTACAATTTAATTACATTAAAGTCAAGTAGGGAATTTTAAAGAAAATTACCTTAGATATTAACGGTGTTTTTTACTTCGCATCTCCGGAGTTCGTGGCTGGACGGTGCGTTGCGTTATGAGCGAATATTAGTCAAGGAGATTGCTGTCCTGATGGATACCGTCTTGGTTTAATTAAATTCCGCCACTTCGTGAAGAAAAGTTTCCACGCTTAGGTGACGATGCAATCTCACCCCTGACTCCTGCCACCCCCTGTACTATCCCTACTGTTGGAAATCTCTACACAATTGCACGAATATAATTTCCTATGAATAAAAAAAAGTCACCGACAGATAGCCCCAATATACCCTTGTACCTTCTACGTCTATGGTCTCTTAAGGCAGGCGGGATGAGAATAAATGTTTACTTTACGTGTGCAAATTGTGTTAACGTGTTTTGAAAGACTTAGGGTGCGACTTGGTCCTTTAGTTGACAAAACGAAAGTGTGTAGGTATGTATGTGTGTGTACGAAGAATAGGGAGTAAATTTTGGAGATTAATACAATTTATATCATTTATTTTGAAACGGTATTATTCTCGCAAGTGAAATACTGCTGTTATTAAAATGTTTCTCTTTATTTTAAATAAATACATTCGAAATATTTCATGTTTTTTTCTTGAAGAATATAAATAAGTCAATACTCATTAATATTAATATCGCATGGATACGTATCAAAATAAAATGTGGAATATATAAATATAAAGAGAAAATAATATATTTCTTGCTTGGTAACACAATTATTCTAATTTTCTCTTTTCTGTTTCTTGTGTTCTAGATATTTTCTTACGGCAGAAGCAACTACTACATTCGAGTTCTACGCATACCCCTGATATCTGGTAAGTGATATAATTCACTTATAAAATTAATATGTCCCTATTTATGGTGTACTTTTTATCGTTGTAATTAAATTTTAATTTATATAGCTCCACCTTCCACTGGCTGTAACTTTGGCAGTTTAATTAATGAACTAGCTAACGTTCAGGTTGATGATGAATACATTGTTCTGAACTTAGATCCCTCCCACGTTATCTACATATTCCTGCATTTCATACTTTGTAACTGTTATTATGAAAATGGCTTATCTTCTTTTCGCTTCATGTGACACTAACGTATTTATGTTTTAACACCATAAATGTCAATTGAGATTCATGACTGACGGTTAAATTTGAAAGTCTCTCAAACATAGTAATAAAGTGGTATATATTCAGGAAGCAAACATACAATTTTCTTTAGTATAACATTTTTTCTACTATTATAAATAGTATTTTAGTAGGACAAGAATCGTATAAGCTATCACACAAGTATAACACAGGCGCATGGTAGGAAATTTTGTATTTGCATTAGAAGAAAAGTAGTAAATTTTGTTCTCGAGTCAAGTTTTGCTATTGTATGAGTAACGTTATGTTCCATGTGTATGTATGTACGTATGTCTGAGACGTTACCATGTGAGTCATAGATCAAAGAAAACTCGTAAATAAACGAATGAATAAACTAGATAAAGGTGTTAGCTTGGCGTGCACGTGTCGTCTGACTCGTTGCACGGAATTCTCACCGGACTCGCGGTCCGGAGTCGGTCCGGACTTGTCCGGATTTATGGCCGCCGGAAGATCCCACGATGAAAATTCAACTGGAGTTTTGTTTGCTTTTTCGAATTCTCAATTACACTTGTTCGTACATAGTACTCACACACAAACACAGAACTTTCTTTAGAAATTCTCTGTTGCGGGAATCATAAATAAAATTGTACCAGCATCGTAAAATTTTCACTATTAAAATGATATACAAGAAAATGTTACTGTTGCATTAACTGATTACTTTATCCTATTTTAAAAGAACCATTACACTCTATGCATAAACTCTGTATTAGAACAATCTTACGATTAGAAGATTTTTACAAACTAGCTGTTATTTTACAAAATGAACAAGTGAAACAAAGGTCTGATGATACACACGGTTGAGTATTCTACCTCTTTTCTCTGTCTCAGGGGACAGATCCGTCACGTGTTAGCCTGTACAGACTAATTAATACCCAGCACACGTGCTGAGTACGTGCAAGCATACTCCCTTCTCGTGTATACCTACATCAGCTCATCGTTACAATGTTACACATTTTTATACACTTTCATTTACTCTACAAGATTTTATGACACTCATCATGTTACGACGTGTATGTTCCCGTTGTTCTTGTTGTCTAGTACTTAAAATGATTCCAAACATGTGTTTTATGATGTAACTGGTTTGTCTTGATAGTAAACAAGGTATAATGTTTGAGATTAACAGGTTTATGAACACTGTATTATGCATAATATTAATAATGACAGTGGTTCTTAACAGTTTCACATTATCAAATCATAAAGAGATCAGAATGATATCAATATTGATAAGCAAGATAAATAGGAAATAGGAAAATATTTTTATTTCACCATTTATACAATACATATGATTCTCAATGAAACAACTTTATATTTTAGACTTGTAAATTTATTTTCACGTAATTAATTCTTTGCAGTAAATCGCAAACAACAACAGCATCAGCATCGGTAACTGTTTGTGTGTACGTACACAGGGGGCACATCTCTTCTAGCAAATCATAAAACAAGCACACAAGTTAGAAGGCATACGGTCTTCCTCTTGTAACTCTGATGGAACACGAAACATAATTAATTTGCTAATTAAAAGTTCATCAAACAATCAAAGTTAAGTCGTGTATTAAAAGAATTACGCGGATCAGGATATGAAAGCGGAGAATGAAATGAACAATTTCATCTTGTAGTCGTTGTTCTGTAGCTCTTCTTATTCTTTAAAGTACAAAGTAAAAGATGAAGAAGTGCTAGCTTGATAATATCTCGAATAGAAACGCCAAATTTTAATTCGCCATGACGGCACGGAACGGCGCCACTGTACCGGAAACACTAGCATCTGCCTCACGCTCGGCCGGGCTGATACAATTGCTGGTGCAGCGAACACAGAATTCAACGTTTTCTCTCTGTCTCCAACTAGCTTTAAACTCTATCTCTCTCTCTCTCAGTCTTTCCTACATTCTCCACTACTGGCAGACTTCTTCTGTTCTGTGCCTTGTTCTTGCACACGCCGCCTCAACTGAAAGATTTATCCGAACAAGAACGAAATTATCTTCTTTCTTCACTATGTGTTTTGTCGCAGATGAAATCGCGAGACAGGAAATTTAAACTATGGACAGAGCGATGACGTCTTATTGTAAAATCTAAAATTAATCAGGAATATTCCAACAATGACTTATGAAATTTCATTTCGACAACGTCTGTTAGCGTGTTATTCTCCAGAAAACTTTTTTCTAAAATATCAGATACTAGAGTACTACATAGGCCGTATATGAAATACTTTTTCAATAAGTACGACAATTTTAAATATAAAAGCTTTCATTCTCTCTATATGAACTTATAGCTTATATTGTTCAAGTAAAGAACAGTGAACAGCAAAAATTAATTTATCGCGCACGAAGACATGGTGCATGCCTTGACGTGTTCGTAATCTAATAAGTGAGACGTTCCCTTTACCATCGGCTTCATTAGTTCGACAAGCTCGCACCCGTTACTACGGGTGACGTTCAAGAACTCACGTTAGCAAGCAGAGACAACACACTACACTTAGAGAGTACACACTGGTGTATATATTATTTCTAATACAGACTGTATGTATGTATGGGTGTGTACGCAGGTTAAAGCTTACTCGCACATTCACTAGGTGTCTCCGATTTCCGAGTGTTAATTAAATGACGACGAGAATGGAGCACCCTTCAGCCGATGTTGTCGCGTGTTCCGCGGAAATTAAATAATGATAGAGTAATTGGCTTTTTGTCGGGCGTTACTTCAACAGAAACAGGACAGAAGCCGTTACAACCGTACAAAGTACACCATGAATATAGCGTCACATTATTCCCACTCGTCTAGTGTATATGCGTGTTGCCGTATTATCCCGCGGGACACAATGCCACCGTGTGTGAAGGACATATTTAAATGTTACCTGAATGCAGGAAAGGTCTACAGCAACTGTACACGAAAATAACACACGAGCCGAGTTAAATGTGACATGCGACAGAGTTATAAAATTACTCAAACTTTAACATATTATTTTGTAACCGTATTCATTTGTGCATAACTAGAAACTTTGTAAACATTGTGGATTAGAAATTAAAAATAAATATGCAAGATGGAGAATAGAGATTTGTCGTCAGTCTATTGAAAAGCGGGTATTATTTTAGGCTTTGTTGTTAATACAATAGACACCTGCAATATTAATACACTAAACGCTGTAAATGAATAAAATGCGGTTCTGTTGTACAAAGAATGAGCTATTCTAAGCGTGGGTGAGAATAAAGAATTCCTTTGACAAGCCGTAATTTTTAAGAAACAGTAAAGAAAACCTCACCGGGCTCTTCCTTATTAAAATGAAACTTGCAAGCGGAATGCCGGGCGTTTTTCTTATTTTTTTTCTTTCATTTTTCTTCTGGTTCCGTTAGGAATTTCTCTACTTCCCCCGTTCTCCTGTTGTCTTGCTTAAACTTACAGTAGCACTCTCTGGTACTTGTTCGCGACACCAGACTGCACTGTTGCTGCTACTGCTGCTGCTACTAGTCTCGACTCGTCAAGTTAGCCACAGTCCGATGCACATTTATTTAATAACAAAGGAATAAAAACACAAGAGAAAACTCAGTGGGCTGTGTGACGCAGACGGAGTTGAAGACTGAACATTTACACAGAAATAGCCGAAATAGGATTTCACGTACAGCACACGTCATTGTAAGACAGACGCCCCCAAGGAAGAGAGCAACAACACTCCTGCAAATGACATATTTCCAACTAACTATTGACAATGTTGCAGCATTGATTATATTCTGCTTCTCGTGATAGCATTCCAGTGGACTTGTTCCTTTGCTTTCTTCCACACACACAAGAGTTGAAGCGTGTATGATATATTACAAAATAAAAACTCCCAGCAATGGAAGCATGAGCTATAATTCTTGTACATACTTGTATAGTACTGCTGTGTGTGTAATGTGTGCAAATGACATACGACATAACAGAACACATTAGCGGCTAGAGAGAAGGTATAGGTCATTACGTGTAAAACAGGCAGCTATGTGTATATTATACGCTTGCTGGCTGCTGCATGTTGCCGCTGCCGATGCCGCGTACATGTGCAACTGAGTATACATAAAGTGTGGCCGTAATAACGATTAGCTTTATCCTTATTACTGTGTACTACACGAGTGGAATATACAAGTTATTAATTAAGAATTTCGGTATGCCCGTCCTGCGAAGATTCACGGAACTGCAGTGCAAATTGCAGTCAACTCTCAGTTAATTAAACTGAAACAATCTGTATGTAATTTGAACACGTTATCTTGTCAACGTTCATTGTGAACATGACTTTATGTTTCATTTAACACAAGCAACGATGTTGGCGAGAATATGATGCGACACGATCCGTCATATCTGTTGCAAGTTGTAACGTGTTACACAATAGCAATAGTAGTAGTTTGTAGTAGTGGTAGTGAATCTTGTTACAACTTGTTGGTCAATTGTAATATAATGATGCTTATACTCGTATATAGGGTGAAATAATTTATTTTAAATTGTCTGAAGCAGGCCTGTTTAAAGACAGCAGGATTTTGCAGGATTAACTGTTAAGACCAATGTTCTACTAAGTGTCCGTGCTAAGCGATTTAGGATTAAGGGGTTTAAGAATTCTGTCCCGTAATTTATGGTAAGATAATTGTAGCGAACAGTTTATGTAAATTTCTCGTGTAAGGGTAGCGAGAAGGCGCTTAAAAAATTAAGAACCCCCGTATAAGCTAGCCTATATATTTCATTAGCTTTTGATTTTTTTTCTTCATGTATGAAAGCTTTCATTGAATGAGAATTTTTACATTTGTGTCGGAGTAATAAATCCTTTTAAATTTAGACCGGTCTTGTTGGTTAGCGTTGTAGTGCTGTGTTTAGCGTAACTCAACGAAGACAATATTTAGTTAGTTCAGTGTTCCTGAAGGCAGACAAACTGTATAATCATTTTCAAACGAACTGTTGCAAAACGAAACGAAACGATACACGTCTATAAGTAAGTGTCAACTCCCTTTGAACCCGAACTCGAAATGCGAATACAATAAAACATTATTTACTCAGTATGAACTCTTTGTTACGGCGAAGTTTTCTTACGAACATCGTCTCGACAATTATGAGCTACTGGGGCCTCTCTAGAGATGGATGGGGGAGGGGAGGGGAGAACGTTTGTACGAGACACTTATTAACAAGTTGAATATCTAACATTTCTTCACCCCCCCGCCCCACACTCCAGGGCTTGCTTGTTCCGGGTAGTCCGGAATACAACTTCATTGTACCGTCAGGCTTTTACCCGAAGTCATACGGGTAATTATGAACGTTTTTTGATCTCTAACGAATCAGAAGTAATTAAACTATATAATTAATTCATTCGCGAACAATTCTTCGGTGCTTCTAGAAAAAGTGTAATGTGCAATTTGTATTCATGAGATAACTGTACTAAGTACCGCGGCAGAGTATTGCCTGAAGTACTGACATCATACAGTGCAGGACTGGCTTACATCCCTGGCACACAGTGGCGTAACTACTGCACGGGCATCAGATTAATATATAATCAAATATGTCTAAAAATATTACACTATACTAGCATGTATAGAATGTATTGAAATGTATGGATGAATATTTTAAAATAAGATAAAGTGTCCTTAGAGTAAAATATTATACGTTACGCCACTGGTCAGCACGAGTGATGTTTCTTTCCTTGCGGTTCATTCACAACCGCCGCAGTAGAACGTTTCCTTCTAAATTCATAATCCAGGACTTAATTAAATATTAATTTTCAGTTGGTTTCAGTAAGTTTTTGTAGACGCGAACACCGAGTTCATTTCGAACACGGAACGATGGAAACTTATATGCAAATATTAATTAATAATAAAGCGACTTTATTAAAAATTTTCGATATGTACGTAGGTACATATTATTTTTACTTTTCTTACAGTAATTAATTGAACTCTTGATATAAGAAATATAATATCTATATTTCTTGTAATTAATATCTATTTGTAACTAACTATAGAACTAATTAATAGTGACTAATTGGAATTTATTTATAAAATAAACATGTATTGTGTACTGTATAAAAGATATATTTGCTATTGTAATTATATCAAAACAATTTCGTTTTATTTGCATATCATTGTTCAGCGTAAAACTATAGAATATTCTATAAATTGAAATCTTGTTGGGATCCAATTGATATCTGGCAAGATTTGTTGTACATTGTAATACAAAGGCATTTGAACGTTTTCAGTATCAGTCATGATTTAGAAAAGAATTTTTCGTTAAATTATCTTTTGAACGCGTACATCGACGAATATAGTATTATGTATGTATTGTAATATACATGTACACAACCCAGTTACATACAACATAATATATACATTGTAACTCACACATATATTCACATAGTTGCTGTACTACAGACACACAAATATTGGCTAAAAATACCAACGTTCTTTAGATGTACGAATTACTCTCGTCAGAATCACAGAGTCCGAATGCTGCTTTTAGACATTCGATCTACGGAATTAAAGACATGCCACGCGGAATCGACAGAGCACACAAGCATACGACGAGCACGAGCAGTGCCTGTCAGACCTTAGTACGCGCGGCAAAGGTTGATCTCCGTCGTGAAAACTATTTCCATTCAATTCAATTTAGTTTGAAAACTATTCAGCAGAACAAAATAACATCGCTGCTAGAATCAGAGTGGGCTTTGAACAAAGAACAAGAAGAAGAAAATAGACAATCGTACGTACGTACGTACGATTGTTTAAATCACAGAAACTGGTTGCTTAACGTATGCTTAGTTAGGATATGTTTAACTCTAAATTTAAGAATCACTTCTGTATATTGCAGAAAACTGAGCAGATATTTTAAAATAATCGTCACAGTTTTCAATTAAACATCTTGTTGTGAATCTCCTAATAACATTTTCATAAAAAATACATTTAAAAAATATATTTATTTAGTTTTTTATCGGGAAATATATATTGTACTTCTTCAGTACTAGATGAGAATAAAGTTAACAGGGAAATCCATGGTGTTCATTAGCAATTTAACGTTAATTGACAGAGAATAACATACTTCATCATATTTATTTTTATCCTGTGCGAATATTCTACCGTGTTCCATGCTATTAATTAAAAAACTTTCATTATAAAGCCTCGTTCCATTAGCGTAGGTTAACTTTTCCATTTACTTCATCATCAGTAGCAACAGCACCACCACCATCATCAGCAGTGTCATGAATGAATGAGGGGAAGGGGGAATATAAGGTAGGGCAGGGCAGGGCAAGTATAAGTTAGGGTAGGGCAAACGCAACTTCATGTATACTACACCCTGATTCCCTACTGGCTCACCTAGGTCAACTCTATTAAAATAATATTCATACTTCATTCCTGTATGTAAAGTTCCATTAAAAATACGCATGTTCTCAAAACTCTAAGTCAGTCAGGAACAGACTAATCTTATCTACCTTGTGGAGAAATATATCAGTTAGATTTATTACATAGTTTCCATGTCAACTAACACAGTAACAACTAATTCCTCCTGTAATGGTGATGTCCATTCTCCCCCCTTGAAAGGAAGTAATGTCATGATAAGTCTTTACTGCCCTACGCACACCTTGCGTAGAACATGCAGTGCCGTACATCACACTGGACATGAGTGCTCTATTAACGACACTATAAAATTCTTACCCCTCCAGTCCCCCCACACATAAATATAGTACGTGAAAAGATTTCTATGACCATTGGGATCTTTTGTCAGTAACAAATTATGGGTATTAATCAGTCAAGAGAGAATCGTAAATCGATCTATAAAGAACCAAAATAGACGTATAGAGAAATAAAATTAAAGAGGTAGTCGTAATTCACTACGAATAATAGATAAAGGTGTTTGTTATCCGAAATGTAATAAGTACATAAATTGATCACATTGTGCTAAATTTCACTTTAGTTTTTTATAATATTTCAAGTTTAGTTCTAGCTGTAGCACATTATCATGACAGTATCATTAATTTTCTTATTAATTTTGAAGATAAATGCAACACAAATACTCACACAGATTAGAAAATGTATTTTTCTCCTTTTTCCTGAATCGTAAATCTCAGACCGCAAAAATAAATAAAAAACCATTTAATAATACAAAGAAAACTCCCTCCACCCAATATTCCGTTTATCAAAACAGAAACTGACAGCAGAAACCCCGCCCAACCCCCACTACCGCCCACCAGTTAATCCAATCACGTAAATCCGATGCGTTAACGCTGTCAACCGAAGCCTATAGGCTTGAGCGAGACGACACGAGTGAATAAATAACGTGTAAAAGTGAGATAGAGAGAGACATAGTGTGAAAGTGAGAGTGATACGAAAATCTCCATGTCAAAATATTAATGGACAGTTCTCAATACTTCGACGTTTGAGAGTGGCTCAGATATTAATCTGTTAAACGATGTCAGGATCAAAGTGTACGCTGGATCGCACGTCGTGACGACAGCGACGTCACTATATCCTCGCACATACACACGTATGTAGTGGATAAAGTCAGTGACGTTCGTCAAAGTGTCAATACCCTTAAAAAGAAGGGATACTGGCACCGATGAGTGTGTGCGTGTGTGTTTGAGTGTTATATATTGACAGCAGTGTTTTACTGATTGTGTTTGTGTGTCTCCCTAAATATCCAGCGTCCTGTAGGACTCGTCTCCCTTTGTTTATGTCCTGGGCCCCCCATTGTTTTTTACACAGATTTATTAACCAAGTGTTGCTTTTTATCTGGGAATGGATCGTAAATGTGCAGTCTCTTGTAATATACATCCTTCACACATTCATCTGTTTGCAACCCCCCACCCCCAAAAAAAACATTAATTTGCTCTTTTCAAATTCATATGCTTACTTATTTACAATTCTATATTGCCTGGTTATAAAATTGTAAATATTGACGTTTAAAATTAAGTATCATATGTACTATTTTTGGATACATATACTCATATAGTAATTTGTAATCATCACGCATAGTGTGTCCTCCGAGTGTCTGACATGGTGACGTACACTACTGTACGTTTCTATTCCAGTACATGGAAGCTAGTCTCTAGCAAACACCCGGTGATGTGGTGCGGGGTGGTGAAGGTGTGTGTGTGTGACTGTACAACGCTACTCAAATCAATTGGGGAGCAAGAGACTTTTAAAGTGGATGTCACCTTTCACCGTATAATTCCATTAGTGAGATTGCCAGTGTGCCTGGCGTTAACGGCGACACGGAACACGGTTATTTTCGTGTTATGTTCGAGTTATGTTGGCGCCCTGAACTCTCTACTACCCAACACTTCCGTATCCAGCACCACCCCTGCTCCAACGCGACTGCATCCTGAATATAAAATGCAAGCACGGGGGCTGAAACATGAAAATATTTGTTTGCGAACAGAAAAAGTTTTAAACGGTTTCACGTTCGGTGTTTTTGATGTTCAATGGATGTGATAAACCAGAGATTTTTGCGATTTTTTTTACTTGTCACAGCATTCTATACGAATTATGACAGGTTAAATACATACTCGTGTATATCGTGTAATGTTTTACCTTAAAACATATGATAAAACCAAACAAATATTTGGAAAGTTATTGTAATCTTAAAGCTGTAATATTGCAGAGCAACATGGCTTGACGTTATTTTTTTAGAAGAAGTACAATTTTTTATAGAGGTTGAACTTTTGGCGGACGCGAAACTTTTGATGGAAGTGTAATTTTGGCGGAGGTGCAACTATGGTGTAGGCGCTACTTTGGCGTAAGCACAACTTTTGGTGGAGGCGTAACTTTTCCGGAGGTGCAATAATATGTGCAAGTGTAACTTTGACAGAAGCGTAACTTTTGGTGAAAATGTAACTTTTGGTGGAAGCGCATTTTTTAGTGAAAACATGACTTTAATTGTAGACCTGCTTTTGAAGTTAATGCGTTTTGGTGGAGGTGCATTTTTGATGGCGACTTAGATGTTAATGAAGTAAAAAACAAAGTACATATTTTGTGACTATATCTTTTTACTAGTAAGAGTAATTTGAATGTGTAGTTAATAGATCTAAAAACATAGTATACCGCTAAAATATTGTTATTTCTTTACATTTACTCGTCCAGCAATTACGAGAAACTATTTGAATTAAAAAAGAAAAATATACGTTCAGAGTGAAACAAGCCAGTGAGCCAGTGGCGTAGACGATAATTCTTTCTAAATGGGTATTTAATTTCGAAATGACTAACATCAATCTAAATATATATGTTACTAAATGTTCGCTGGTAATTTTGTTGGCAGTCACAGCCCACTCTGTTTTCTACCCCATTTCCTACGATGAATGAATGGTCTTAGCAATGTAACAAAATAAACTATGACATCATTAGACTCTTAACCTCACCCCCCCCCCCCCGTCTCGTTGCTATGTTCTGGTGAAATGGACTCGTCCGTTTCCGACTGTCAGATGATGCAGAAAATATTGCACCGCGACTCGTGGAGTTTCAGCAATTGGCGAGAGATATTTTTCAGTATTTTCAGTTTGGCGCTGTATATAAATAATACTCATCGGTCTGAATGGATGTACTTTATTTGCAAATAAAATAAAATGTGTATCGTGTATCTTTCTGATAGTTTAAATGCAGTGGTAACAAACACAAATGTCATACATCAGTATAAGAAATTGCTTATAAATTTTATGTTCATATTTCTTATAATTCTGTATTATACCTATATGTACGTATAGAAACTTATACTGTAAATAAAATATTACAAAATATTAAACATTATAGATATGAGTACACAAAAATTGATTTAATCCACAGTGAGTAAAATAAAATTGGCCATTAACAACACAATAAACTTTTAACGATATAGAAATTCTATTTACTCGGTTAACCTCGTGTTATATCAACAATAAAATATTTTATGAAATAGGTTTTATACCGTAATAAACGTAAACTGAAAAAAACTGTAAATTTACGCTAAAACAAAACGAAATTTTAAACTTTTTTATGTTTGCATGTTTATAAAAAAAGAACATGTTATTTTTGAAAAAAAAAATATTAGTTTTTAATATTTTTGTTTGTGGTTTGTAAATTTGAAGTCAAGTAACAATTATTTGATTATTATTTAGGAAAAATTCTGAATACAAAAACCCATTTGGAATGTAAAACATTTTTCCTGGTAAATTTATTTTCAAAAATTGAAATTTTCAGTTAGTTTATGTTTAGACTCATACATACGTATATGCATGGATCTATGTAGTTTTTGCGATACTGGTATGAACTAGTATTCTATTGGTCATCAATTTATTCCTCGAGTAGAGTTTCATAACAATTCACGTTCAATTTAGTGTAAACATTTATAAAACGGTCCACCGGTTTAACATTATTGTAGTTATATATTTATACGTTATATGCGCTTGTTAAAAACTCGTTTATAACAAAATACACTCGCGATACGCTTTTCACATTACAACCTTTATATTCGCCATGCAACATTTATTATAAAGCGCGTCATTTAATATTTGAAAATAGCAGTGCTGTGTCCTTTCACGAGCAGATTCGTTCAAAAATCCATTCAGAATTAATAGAGTATATAATTTTATATAAGTTATACCGAAATATCAGATGTACGTACTTTCTTCTCATGTTTTATGAGATTATAATAATCTTGGAATTATTTTCCTTATGCTAAGATTGTTCGAGATATTCATCACCTGTACTTTCTCGGCCGCCAGACAACATGGAACGAACGAAGTGTCGAGACGCAAAACCGACTCTAAATTATTCACGTAACTCCCAACACAGGCAGCATGGTATACCTTCTAGTTCGTTTCCACTTTGATCTACCGACTAGCATAAAATATTTTATCGGCACTCTTTCATGCTCTTCCCCTTTGGAAACAACTCATTTTGTGTGACGTTCCAAACTTGTGATGCTGTTCTGGAAGTTTGATTTGTTAAGGAGTCGTTTATCAAAACAACCGCACAGCGATCATCAACGACACTGCATCAGCCGACGTAGAACCAGTAACATCCAGCAAGGCTTCGAGTTGCTTCGTATAGCGCCTCGGCTACTGCTCCCATCTATCACTCACCCGTGCAGTATTTGACACACAGAGGAAAAAACTCGTTTTGAACTTGTAAACCGGTAAACTGCCGTTCGAACGGCGGGGGTAAAAACGGATTCGTGCAGCCATGAAATATGGTAATTTCCGCAGATGAAAAAGTTAACATGTGCCATGTTAAATCGACGGGCAAAGATACTTTTTCCGACACCGCAGCAGAGAAGAGAGAGAGAGTGGACAAATTTATTCTTATACTCAAAATGTGAGTGGACTATACGTTTACATAAATGACATATTGGAATGAAGAAAATATATCTGAATTACAGAGATATACTTCCTATGTTCTGTGAATATGAAACGTAGCAATACAGTCTATCGAATTAATTGAAATCCAAAACCGAAAGGAACAAAGTTTTCTGAATCTTGTTATTAGCTAACCCAAGTTTTCTTTCAAAGAAAATTAGACCGTCTTCATCCAGAGGGCATTGTTTGAGTGTTTAATTGTTGATTGTCGTGCTTTTATATTGTCAAAGCGATACTTTTGCCCAAGCACTAGAAACGAAATGTAAGAGAATCCAATAGAGGCGTTCTCACTTCGACTGTAGAAAGTTTTAATTTCCAAAACAAAATCTTCAATTGAAATTCACAACCGTTACCATCCAACGTACACAGCACACAGGCAGAGATAACCGGCCGGAGAGCAACAACATCTTCTCTCGTTAATGAACTAAGGGTAATTAACACAAGTTGTAATTTCTTAATTCGGTTCTACACGCGTACATGCAGAGAGGTAAGGGTGGAGATTGTCTCCTGAATTCTAATGTTCACAAATAATCCGATCTAAGATATAATTCTAGAAAAGCAAAACTATATTATTTAGTCAAATGTAGGTTATAACTTCTAAAGTTCTTATAAATGTAGAAAAATATTATACATAAAAAGATATTTTGGTATTTCGGATTGATGAATTTCCCTGCTTGTAAGTAACAGGTCCACTATGTTTGTATGCTTGCATGTACAGTATCTATTCCGCTATGCCTGTCTGCGCAGGACTCTGACTAGCTTCCTTATTGTGATTTCTGATTGCTTCTACCCGGAGTCGAGGTAATTCCGGTCCGGACCACTGCGGAAAGTGTCCCGAAGTCTGAGAAGCTGTTTGTCTCATTAGGAAATCAAACAGCGCGCAGGATTTATAGTTCTTGTTAATTGTGTATGTGTTTAGTTATGTGATACTCGTACCAACGGGAGCAACAATATCCACTAGTAATGTAGCAGCAGTACTACCAACACTACTAGTGGTAGTATCACTAGTTGTGCTGTCGTATCTCTTTATCTCCCTTACTTGTTCCAACTAATGTGTCTGTTTATCTATCTTGTTCTAACAAACAGTCCGTGTGACTTGAATTGAATGTGTATATTTCTCTAGATCCAGCGATATTTCTTGATTTGTTTGTTTACTGCTGATTAACAACGGAATATGTTGTACAACTA
>JAGJTL010000073.1:1797919-1813002 GCA_022063505.1 Calosoma granatense | reverse complement strand
ACATATATACATCAAGTACAATATCATTGTTTTACATAAGTTATAAACTTAGCGCCTTGGCTTCTAATTTAGGGGTTTATTTGCTATTTTAAATGAGAACATAACTGTCATTGTATCATTATAGACGCAATTTAAGTATTCCTTTATGTAGTCTCATTATAATGCTCATAATAGGAATATGCACTTTGAAAAAATAGACATACGCTCATGCTAGATGTATGTATGCATGTGCGCAAGCGCAACCAACGGGAAAAGGAAACCAGCCATCTCGCAGGCACCAATTCCACTTATTA
Organism: Calosoma granatense; assembly: GCA_022063505.1. Lineage (NCBI taxonomy): Eukaryota > Metazoa > Arthropoda > Insecta > Coleoptera > Carabidae > Calosoma > Calosoma granatense. The sequence goes on along the minus strand of JAGJTL010000073.1, from coordinate 1,812,709 downwards.
CTCACATTCAGCAGACGCGTTAGTGAAATTATGGCCGTAAACTCCGTAATCGCAGTCGGCTAACACGCACCATAAACTAACCAAAAGTAAGCTTTTAGAATTTAATTACATTAGTCGTCGCCCAGAGACGAACTTCAAGCATACACATACGTAGAGAAACACACATATATAAACACTGTATATAGAGAGAGGTATACTAACACACACATACACACACACGTACATGGATAGATAAAGTAAATGTTTCACAGTCTAAGCTTCACGTCAAGGACAAGCTTATGCGCACCATTAGCGTACCAATGTGGTGATGGACACCAAGGGGGAATATAAATGATTTCAGTTAAAATAATAGTATTTTGTGTCCTCTTTTGTGGATTTGCCTTTCAACAGCTGCGTAAATATAAGCACTCATGACAGCACCATTTTTCTTTTCAGTTTCACAACTGTGACCCTAATTTAAAACAATAACAAGAAAAATGTAGATTTTCGGGAATTTCATTACTGATACATTCAACATTCAATTGTGCAATCAGCATTGTGTCCTACAAGATTAAAACGATTATTGGATGTTCTATTCTTTTAATCCATCAGACAGAAATCATTACTCGAATAGTTTTTTTGCCGTCTGAATGCGCCATAGGTTTGGCTTTGATTTTCTTAATGATCGTGAAGATGAATTGTAGAAGAAATAAATTTGCTGCACTGAAGAAACATCTAAGGAAGAATGAAAAATCTGGTGTCCATTTGAAAGAAAAGAAAGCAACAACAATGTATAGCACATTTCACCGCGAAACATCAAATCGCCATCAGTTAACCCAAAGTAGACCATTAATTCGTGTATCGGCATGTTGTAGCGGGTGTGCCCGCATGTTTGAAAAAGCACAGTTTCATAACAGAGACCCGGCTGACGATACTTGGGATACAACGAGCTCGTAACGCTGTTGGCACATAATTAAGTATCCTATTTTGAAGGCACTATAAATCTCCTAAGCCTGCAGTAGTCTTCATTAGGTCTCCAACTACTGTGCCTGTTACTACACTCGGAGTAAATTTCATTAGAACTGTTGTCGACTTGAGGTTTCAATTAATATCGATTCTTACAACAGCTCGTACCGCATTGTTTGATTGTACTTTTGTGTTTCGCTACCCTTTCCTTGTTTCTTGTCCTTGCACGTATCCACGCCACGTCCCCGTCCCCATCTCCTCCACCCCCTCATTCACCACAAGTTTCTTCTCTATACATCTATTCCCTTCTGTCGACCGCGTTCAATTGTCGTTATAGACTTTCCCGAAGGATTCCCGTTGTTTGGGTTTTTTATTCTTTTTCTTTCTGCGGAGGCAGAGAGAAATGAGAAAGTTGGTTTTAATGACGATCCCGATTCGATCGAATGCTCGGTTATATTGCTTGGAAGAACGACAGACTCACTGGCTACATGTTTAGCCAGCTGGCTGGCTGGTTGGATCTGGTCTAGGTTCAGTTTTAGATCTATCTAGCCCACGTGTGGTTTACCTAATATCCTGTCTCATGTTACGATGCCATTCGGGATACACTCGGGGAATTTGTAATAATGTCGGCCTTGCCTTCTTGTCCTTCCGTCCACAGGTGAATGGTCAACGAATAAAGCTTTGATTAAAAACTCAGCCATTTTCTAGTTGTTGTGTTAGTCGAGAAGTAAAGGTCAAATGAATAAATACAATCGTTTCTGTATTTACTGAAAGCAACGTGTACAAACCAAGATATTATAAAGTATATTCTTTTTATCTTCATAATGATTTGTCGAAACAATAATACTAATTCTTAGCGTTACAATAGTTACTTTTAATTAATTTGATTCTTAACAAAATATCTTGGAGAAAATAAATATACTATCTGGATAAAATAGTAATTGTGTATTTGAACTCGACAGAATTTCACTATACAATATATAAACACCCACAGACAATATTATGGTTAACACAGTCTGGCGCCAAGTTGAGTCGCGAAATTTCCAACTCTCAAATTACCGAAGACTTGACGGAACTCAGCCAAGGATAATTACCATCACAGAATGTAATTAATACATTGTCGAATTTCCAAACAAAAAGCTTAAATTACCATCAAGCACGACACGTCGTTACAATATCAGGACCGAGCCCAGTCACCGCATACAAACACACACACACGTGCATTGGAACAAAACATTCTGCAGTCACGGTATAATCTTCGATGGAGAAGAAGAGTAAATCCTTGTTTTGTCTTAGAAATTTCATGCCTCTAACATCCATTATAAAGTCATTATTTCATGGCAAAACATTCAGGAGACGGATGACATACACCGAGCTAGCAATGTACGTACGTACGTCATTAACGACTGTAACGCCGCTCAACCGTCAGTCTGATGGCAAAATGGGGAACTAGTTTGGCCTCGGGCGCATCTTTAACGCGACGCGTACGGATGATATCCGAGCAAGATACGAGACGCGCGCGTTCAGACTTGATTAATAGTGAACGGCCGCGTACCAGTGATATCGTTAAGGGTCAGTGGATTTCAAACTTTTTATCTGATCGGACGGCTAGGGGAAGGTCCTACGAAATTAACCATGAAGTTGGGTGTAGGTTTTAGCTAATACCAGCTAGTTAGATGGATCGTCTCAGCGAGAGTGGCTAAACTTTCACCAAGACTTTTTCAACCGACTCAGAGCCGAGGGAGAAAATTCAATTTCAGCGCTAATGACTCTGCCAGACCGGAGCTGACTGGAATATAATAAATAAAAATAAATAATATAAGAAAATAATTATCAGTCATTCTATGTAATACTGTTTGTACATCGAGTAGTCAGAATGATCCTAGACATGAAGATATGATTCATCACGTTTTCATAAACGTATATTCATATTCACCGAAAAGATTACAGAAGTTACAAGTCCCGTGAGTAATAAAAACAAGCCACTTAAAATTCAGCAGGTTTATAGGCAACGAGTGGCAGAATGCCATAACTTCTAAATGACACCGGTCCAGTCTGTCGTCATCGTTCACCGTTACGTAAATCTGTATGCGAAGGAATCACCGTCCTGCAAACTTCGGAGACACTGTTTTTCATTCGTTTTTTTTTCAACGTTGTTCCATGTGGTTAATACCCGTGGCCTTGGTACATCATTTATCCATGTCAAGCGAGCGAGAAAAGAAAATCCGATGCGACAATGCTTGTAGTTAATGATATTACAGCACATTTATATAAAAAATTCACAACTTATACATATCCCAAATATATAGCAGGAAGATTAAAAAATTCTGCTGGGATATTCATCGCTGATGGTTTATGATTGCATATAATTTAAATTTATGTCATAACATGCCAACGATACTTACATTTTAAATGGATTAAAATGAATTATATCCGATGAAAGTGTTCCGGGTAGCATTCTGTATTTTATAGATACTATTACTTTACTTGACGGATTTTTTTAATATTTTCAAAGTTGCAAATGATCTTTAGTTCAAGGGAGTTTCGAAGCCTTCAAAAGCCATCATCACACATTATTAAAACAACATGGTGTCATTTGAACACAGGGGACACGCATGATAGATTTACACGCCAGTGAAATTTTTTATCGACGCGTGATATCGTTGCTCATAACTGCCTCCACCAGCGGCGTACTGTATCTGTGGGGACGTGTGAAGCTTATAGTATAGAATGAGTGTGAAATATATTACGTCACATCCGGTTTCGACCCCCGCCCTCTCCCAGTTCTTCTCAAATGAGTTTACGTTTAAAACGTTTTCGCGTGTTTAATTCTGAATACAACATCCCCGCCAGCACTGAGCCTGATAGGATTAAATGTGTAATGAGACATGAAGATTATAAATGGAGCTTTTGTGCGGGGCTGACGTAAGGCCACCGATGAATACGCCGCCAACTACGGTCGAGACACTCGGCAACGATACAATTCTTACGAACTCTGTATATATTCACATACAATGTATGATCATCTGTATTACAATCAGATGTAACCGGTGATATTTAATGTTTCGTTGGTGTTAACAAATCACATGATGGATCTCACTGGGAGTTTAAATACATTTGTTTATGGAGAAGATCATTCCAAGTGTTACATATATTTCAAGTCTCGAAGGTACATTGCTCACACTCTTTTGCAATGATATTAAAATTGACATTCAGAATTACTAGGTTACACAAGTTGGATGAATAATTTTTTTAAATATCATTTCTGGTAAAGTGAACACATTACCTAATACAGAAATACATGTGTAACGCCAGCACAGATGGAAAAACACATTATGAAAATCAAATAACCACATTGAATGTTTCCATTTGGTTCCCCGGGACCCGGCCAAACTTCATACCCATAAATCTCTCGAGCTCCATTAATCAATGTAAAACACTAGCAATAGTAGCCGAGTTGCACGTACATACACACGCCCGAACAATACGTACAATTTAATATAATCCACTGGTATAAATGCCGGGCGCTTCAAACAAAATATTTCATTTCGCCCGTTAAGACATATTGCGCATTTGATGCAGTTGAATGCTGTCAAGGGGCGAGGAGTAGTTTTCTTATGTCAAGATAGAGAAAACATGAAAAAGCAAGGGTGAAATTGAATTTTCTAAAATATGTACCAGTAGATCGAAATACCATGTTCACCAGAATGAATATCATTCTCAGTTTGCAATTACTGCTAGTTGAGGAGCCACATAATTCGATGTGCAGTACTTGGCGAAATCACCAAGATTTCAAATGAGCATTTAACAAAATTGTGAATCTAATATTGAAGAGTATACTATGATAGAAATCACATAATATTATAGCCACTGGAAACTGATCCACTGGGATGCTAGAATTCCACAGTGCAAGTACAAGTGTCGCTTGCAAGATGTGTAGCACAGGGATTCGTGACAATCAAGTAGCACAGTTGACAGGATGCAATAACCTTAGTTTAATATATATCAAGGGGTGACTTGTTCCATCAATCATAGTCTAGTTGCTTTTCAGCGAAAATCCAGCGTGACACAACTTGGTTGCACTTTAAACCGAGCATAGACAACAGGCAACAGACAACGTCACACGTATTTAACCCCAGCAACCCCCTCACATATTATAGCATTCATCTCATTCTCCCCCCCCCAGCTCGCTTTGTTACCCTTGCAATCATCCCTGCTTGCAGTTCTAACACTAGAATTCATTTTAGTTTCGTAGACATATATTTGTATTTCTTTTCTTATGTCCCTTGCTTTATTTCTTCTTGCTGTACCATGCCTTTACAAAACAACTTCTCCCGTTGTCAGAGGCTGTCCCCAAGCGACATGCTATGAAGACAATGTTGCATTGCAAAGTAATTCTTCTGAAACGAAACGGATATTAAAATATTTCTTGCTCTCTTCCTTGGCATACCATTCAGGAGATTTCTTTTTTCTGCTTCAAGTAAGTTTTGTGCTTACGTAATTGAGAACACTCGCGATGAACGAGGAAATTGCTGATATAAAGTGATGTTACTTTTGTTGTTCTGTTTGTTGTGCGCGCATCTTTATGAATATGATATCGTAATGTGGATTTTTATTGTGTAAAATGAGAAGAATCGTTCCGAGTTTCATTTAACTTTCTTTTGTACGTTAGTTTCCTGTTTAATTGCATTGGAAGTATTTACTGTTTAGATTTATTAACTTTTCCGTATACAATTAATTTACAATATTTTCATTGAGTAATATTTCATAATTTCATTTCAGTTTATTCGGCGTGTACAGAATATTATAAATCGCTGTGTTAAATTCTTGTACGCCAGTGAGTGCAGTAGTGCTGTGAATGTTTTAAGAAACTTCAGTGACCTGGCCGATACATCCAGTCTGAACATGTTCCGAGAAAGTATCGCACTAGTAAGCGAGTAACACACTTGACATCAATGAGAGATTCAAGCTTAGTTCATCGAGAACCGCCCGTTAGACGGACAAAAGGCCGTTAACTATCGGCCACAAAATATACACCACGTCTGTATGCCAGATACATATATACGTACAGTGGTAGAGAAATACATTTGTTACCGGTTCTTTACAAAGAGAACAATATTTTAAAGCTAATGTTGCGAAGTTGAAGTGGGAACAGTGGTGTGGAAATAATATTAATATTGCGGAGTTATATTCCAGTGTAACAGTGTTAGCTGAGATGCAAGACTGGCTAGGACCAGCACTGGGAATGGTTTTAATTTCATAGAGTGTTCATGCGGTTTTTGATATATATCGTACGCTCACCTATGTGAGCCAGCTAACAGCCCGGGGTGAGCTTGGTAATGGATATTGGAATGTTTACGGAAGTAGATTGATGGTACTAGTAATTTCCTCTTTCTGGTGTGCGCCAGAACTTGTGTGTTCACTTATTTTATGTGGATTATTTCAAATGAAAAACGTTAGACTTGTGTTGCATTCAAACTCACAGTGAACACAAATTAATATTTGTAATTATTTATAAAAATTTCAGTACACAGCAGAGATTGTTACTGTTCTAAATGCTGATACCAAAATTGAATTAACATAGAATTTTCTTTTTAAATTAATCATTTCCACAAAATAATGTAGACTTTTCTAATTAATCAGTAATATCATTATTTTATAGCCATTCAGTCAATTAGAATAGAAAAGTTTTAGGACTGCAGTTGTGCTAAGAACAATCATCAGTCTTGACCATCAACCCGTCACCTTGCATCGTCATTTCCAGACGAATTTCAGTATCTTCCATCAGTTTAGTGCACACAGTAGCGGTTATCCTGTACTTCTGTTGGTAACATATCATTTATCACTCTAGTCGAGCAACTGTTCATCCCCCCCCTGCTCCGTTCTTTACCTTTCTATCCCAGCATCATAGAGCCACGTTGACCACGAGTACGGGCGAGGCCACAAGCGTTCTGCATAGTTCTGGACTATGCAATTCCCCGTGTCACAAACTGTATGTGATGTGGATAGTTAGCCTGCGCTTGCCTGTCTGTGCACTGGCATCGTTTCAACAGGGGGTTTTATCTGAAACTGACGTCTCCGTGGAATGTATTCCACAGTTTAAGAGTGGCCTCTAGACTTTCTCCTCTCTTACTCTCTTGTATGTTTCACTTGTTGGTCTCTCTCTCTCTCTCGGTTTCTATACTGGTCCGTCTGTTGTGGACTCTACACCACGTTTTCGCTGACTGATATGGTTGTGTGTGCGACGCGGCTGCTCGTCGACGATGCAGGAATGCGTTGATGTGGTCAGCACAACGTGTTCGTGGCGAAAAAGTTGCGGATTTTAATATAAGGTGGTTTAGCAAAAGCGTGTTCTACGAGAATTCTCAATGGTTTTTCATACAATGCAGACAGCGCCCAGAGAATAGTTTTTATTCAGTAATTTTCACACATAAGCGTTGGTCAAATTATAAAATACAATTTGTGTTGTTCTTTAATAATTTAGCTTGTGTTAAATTAAATCTGTATTTATTTGTGAGAAAAATATTACAGGAATATATGGTACATTATTATTCATAATTAGATCATAGAGTTCATTACCCGAGAATAATATGAATATTATAAAGTAACTACGTTTTACGTGATGCTGCCAGCGTGATACAAAGAAACTTCCCTATAAATATATCAAGATTTTCCGCAGCAAAGCACCCTTGATCACCGGCGGAAAGGTGCTTTTTGAAAATAAGTAATAAATTCGTTTTTTGCTGGTCGCTCGTCGCTGGGAGCGTCGTACGTGTAAGCCCTGCTTACAGCGTTTGAGTGTGAGCGTGTGTTGGCTGCTGGCTGCAGCACAGCTCTGCCAGCAGCAGTAGCTTCAGGGAGTAACGCAATTATTTCCTGTGGTATATGGTTCGTCTCCTGTGCGGGCCGGGGAGGATTAAAGCAAGTAGAAACCATTGTACTATCAGGAGCAAGGATTCACATCCTGACACCGATTTAGTTCCTCTAATTCCCGCCAGAGGGGTTAAATGACCGGGCGTTTAGCTCTCGTCTCAGTGGACCAGACAAACATTCTCTTTCAACGTGTAAACTTACAAGAATCTAAACATCGTCACAAGAAAGAAAACAAATTTATTTAGTTATTTAAAAATCATTGTTTTTTCACTTTGAAATTATTTTCTTTTTCAGATATAATGAATCAAATATAAATTATTATTTATCAGGATTATTTTAAACTTACCAACAATATTAATTACAGATTATTATAAGAATTTATAAAACAGAATCTATTCCATTTTAGCTAAAGGCAATTTATTAATTAAAAAACTTTAAACTTTAAAAACTTATTAAATTATTCATAAATGAATATCGTTAAATATTTATAAGAATATACATATCACAGTAATTAATAAACTAGTACCAGTACATCCACAGTTGATGATGTAAGATGAAACTTAGATTGTAGTACAAGTACCTACTACTTATCTGGTCGAATGGAACTTGGTGTAAGTTCACCAGGAGGTCGTAACTCCGAGGATAAAGCTAATGTACATTGGCCTGTGTTACCGGCCGAGCTGACTGGGCGATCGCCGCGAAAGATTTCATGGAACGACGTTTCGATTCCTTTATGCGTTCCACGACTACTACTCTCCAACTATTTCCTCTTCCTCCCCCGCCAGGAAACCAGCCAAACCACAACGGATTATAAGCACAACCAGATGTGTCAGGATAGAAACAAGTACAAGCATCCAGTACTCCCTTAACGCACTATGTGTACCATCAGAGGAATAAGTGAAATTGAAACATTTACTTTTATGAGTTTGAAGGTTTACACTGAATTACCAAATTCCTGTACGCATTACGCAGTAGGGTGCACCAGTACCATTGGTATCATAATAGAATAAGCTTATTCATTAATTTTACATGGAGATCGAAAATCTAAGGTAGAATAATATTTATATTCATTAAAAATCAAATTCATTTTAATTTCCAAGATATACAAAAGCATAAATTTTATCAAAATTTAGCTTTCGGAAACCCTAATTTTAAACTGAATATATTTTTTTAAATTATTACCCATCAAAATTACTATTTATCATAATACAATAATCTGTCGGATAATGATTTCAATATATTACAAAAACAAATAAATATCACATATATCCATATTAATGTACGGGTATTTTAAAATAAATATCTGTATAATAAATTTCCGGGAGCGATATTAATCCATGCATGTATTTAGGCCGAGTGGAATTTATTTAAAAGTAGGTTAGTAGTATTCAATAAGTCCGCGTATATCTTGTATGTTTGTTCTGATTTGCTAGATACAAGTATAGACAGGAGAATAGAGAACAGAACTGATGACTATGCAGTTTTCATTACATCATCGTAACAATAACAGAAATGTAGGCCATCCATCTATTCATATCAATGGCGAGTATCCAATGAATTCAACCAATCATAAACAAGCAAATCACGTTAACTGATAAGGGTGTGAATACGCTGACACACCCTTGCAAAGTAACCCCTTGTCTCAACCGCACCCCCCGTCAAACTTAGTGACAGGTGTCAAAACTATAAAGAAATATAACCTTCACACTGGAAAATCCATAGTGTTGTGACGAATAAACATGAAACTGTCTTGTGACAGTGAGCAACTTAAATACTGAAATACTTCATTGTTTCTTCCTCTTTTCCTTTGCGACTTCTTTAAGACCTTTTGCATATTTATACCGTCATCTACATAATGCAAATGTTATTCCTTCGTTTTTACTTCTTTTCCGTTCCTGTGATTGTGATCAACCGTGACTTTTGAAATTAACTATTAGCATTTTTTCTACAACGTAAATATTTTGTTGTATACATTATTAATAAAGGACGACAATTTACATTTTTTGTTTGTGAATTTATTATCGTGTACCTGCTTTGAACTTGGAATATTGTTGAACGAATCGCTGTAACATTTTAAATTTTAGCATAATCTCATTGAAGTAGAAATTCTGTTGCCTAAAATGTGACTAGTCAAATTTGTCTAGACCTATTTCTCATACATATATGATAATTTTGAATTTCATAGGTAATTATCTATGTACATACTCAAATTTTTAACCACATGCGATATACGTTAATTTTAATAAAATTTTCAGATATATTAATATGTGAAGCTCACCTAGACTAATAATGTGTACAGCATCCTCCTCTCTTTTACAATACACTATTAATCATCTTATTCTCGATGGCTCATAATCGATAATTGCACTCATAACGAGGTAGAATAATTTCAGTAGCAATAATTTCAAACAGAATTGTAGACCTCGTGATATTTTGGGCAACCTGTAGCATCATTTCCCGTCTGATGCACAATTAATATACACCAAGTCATTCGCAACCTTTAAGCAATTTATTTAATTCATTTCTTCGCGCCCAAGGAAATTTATTTTACAGGCGCCGAGGTCAAGAAAATTTATTTTCCAACTCAAACTGTTCCGTGCCATGGAAAGCATGGAGATGTAAGTATACGCACGAGCACCCCTTCGTCCATTTAAATTAATTAAGGACAACATCGACAATCTCGGCAGAAGAATTTAACGATTAACACATTTAGATTATTCGCGTTAATCCGTCAGATTAAATTGGCCAAAGGGTGTTGTGATACTAACACCGGAAAAGTAGGAATTTGTGTGTGATTATTTAATTTCAGACGGTTAAAACATGCAAAAGTTTTGCATAGGGAATGTTTGGAAAAGCAGAGTAGAGGAAAATTACTGTTTTACTTTCTGATATGAAATGTATATGTGATACAGATTTTATTTTGTACATTTGACTTTTAATAGTTTATTTAATTAATGATGTTAATGTTTGTCACCTTCAACGTTCATTATTGCTTAAACTAATGTTGTAGTTGTTAAAACATATAACAAAAAATGTGTGTAGTGTATTACAATTTGTGTAAATATCTGATATTTTTTACACTATTTTTAATGAAGCGGAACACTAGCTATTGATGAAAACGAATCAATGGTCTTCAAATAAACAGAAATGTAATTGAAAACTAACGTGACGGCAGCATGGACAAAATACTGTTATACTTTCTTGAAAACAATAACGAAATTCGACGTGTTGATTTGGTTACCCCTGGCAACCAATGAACACGGAAGCAAAATATCTACATGATATAAACAATTTTATAGAATTTCATTCATTCGCAGATACCCTGTATATCGGGCAGAATTAAGTAATTTAATAAACATAATTGAAACTTAAATCAGTTTACTGTTACATATTATTTTCAATACTAATCTTAGGCTCTTTGTTCGCTATTTACTTCATCAATTTACACTTCCATTTTGTAATGTAATACAGAGAATCGTTACAAGTGTAACTTCTATCCAATTAACACGTTGATTATCCCTTTGCACGGAAAATTAATTGAATTCTGAAACGCATTCATCATGTCTACAAATGCTGCATCTTCGTGCAGTCACATTTCACAGTGGTGTGCAACATACCGTTGCCAAGATGCAACCGTACTTCGGTCTCGAATCGACAGTAAATTTCAGTCCGTGTCAGTATCAAAGTCGACCGTGCTCATCACGTATCTGGCGCGTAGTGTGAGATTCCATTTGTATCTTCCTCAAATATCTTTATTGTAGGATTTGCAGGATCAGCTTACAAGGTTGCACTCGAAACAACGCATCTGCACATTGTATGAAACCGAATACACACGGAAATATGCGAAGCTCAACGGAGCTTTGCGAATATACGCGGAAATAGCCGTAACTGTGCGACCTTACGCGACGTTAGACGAAGTTATATATTTGCGTCGAATGCGCCTCAAAGGAATACTACTATTCGTCTCTTTTCTCGTCAATACCGCTTCCACCTTCATTTTCTTCCTGTTTTTGTTCTGCCATTCTCCCTGGTGCTGGTACGTCAAGTTAAATTAATTGTTTTTATGAGTTAATCGCGGAACTAATTTACCATTGAGATTTGTCCCGGTTGTCGATTTTTATTGGACTTATTTGCGAGACGTCGACATGAAAAAAATCTACAGAGTATGTACTAGTTTACCTTATACCGGAGAGGTTACAGAATTTTAAATCCGGATGAAGGTAGTAAGTATTTCTAAGAATTTAAAGCTTGCTGAAGCTTTTATGATAGTTTAAACTTATGAACGTGTGAACTAGTAAGATTGTATGTTCTTGGGAATGTAGTTATAGATGTTTATTTGCGAGCTAAAGTGCAATAACTAGAGTATTTCGATGACCGGATGAGATACTTCGATTGAAGCTACTTCGAGAACTGTTCAGTGTTAGCGATCGCCCTTACGGATACCGGTTGTAGAGTCTAATTGAAACAGTTCGAACACTGTCCGAATACTAATACACGATTGGCTTATGAGTAAGCCGGACCTAGGGCTGACAGAGGGCAGCTATAGCCGGAAGGGCACGTCAAAAAGATACCCAATCAAAGGGAGTCAATCAGCAAGGTGACCATCTCGTTTGCCCTTAGCAAACTCTTCACGAAAGTTTGTGAAGGGGCCGCTGAACGAAATCAAGAGCATTTGGATTTTTGTTCAAAGATAATTTCGGTTTCTCCTGGGAAATTGATTTCTACTGATCTTTACTTTTTGTTTTGCTCGAATATTTCTTTAGTGATTCATTAACGAAAAAATGTTGAAGTTTTGGTAAAGTTTCCAAATTATGATATTTCTGATTATGTATTGAATGACGTTGCAATTTATTTAAAAATTATAGCATTGACTGTACTGAACCAATATGCAACAAATTTTTGTTGGGAGTTTTCAACTTTTTTTATTTTCATGTTTCGTTTGAAATGCAACAGCAGAAGTACTAAAAATTATTGAATTTTTGTCCAGTAAAATATGGTTTTGTGATATAATACGTATACACAGGTAGCACTGAATAAATGTTCGTATTCATGACAGCTCGTTATATTTAACGGGCAATAAAAACAATTTTACATACAATTTTGACAGCGCACGTAAATATTATCATGAGGTGTTAAAGTTAGATATTCCGATGTACAGTTTTAATGCGTGTTAAATTTAATGGATGAATATTATAACTATAATATAGTCAACTTACCAGTAATACAGTTGCTGGGATTGTAGAGAGTATATGGATCTGTAACAATATAAATAATATTCATGTTTATTAAACAATTCATCTATAGTACAATGATATTTTATTCTCTATTCTTATCGCTGTTACATTTTAAAATAAAATATCAACAGACAAGTGTCTGTCCTTGTCTAGACTAGATGTACAAAGATGACAGACTAGATTGAAGCAGACATGTTGTGTCGTTCTCGTAAATTCTTCATACAGATCCATCTATTTTCATCTATGGTACTAATCGTGATATATACGAGCCGGTATCGCGCAGTAATGACGTATATGACACATGTAGAGCATACATACATACACGGAACATCAACATGTGACAGATAACATCTCTGCACAAATCAAATGTCGACAGCTAAATTATTCTACACAACAATTATCTATTATTACCTGCTTCTAGATTGTTGTTATTATACCTGTACAATATCTTTCTGTTCGTGTAACACAGTGTAACAATAAAGTAAAACACAGCAGCAGTTTTAGATAGCGACGTGTAATTTATGTATTTTGCGTGGCTTTGCGAATTATTCACTTAGGCAAGGAAATGCTATGTAAAATCGGATAACTCAAGATTATCAGTAGACTAGTCTGTAATTATTTAGGTGCCCCCGCCCATGTCTACTAGTACCGCCTATGGCTACTACTCACACACACACACACACACACTTATATATGCACTTAACTGGCATATATGCGTGCGTGTGTGTTGCGAATCACGTTTATGTGATACAGTACAGCAATCGTTCGAAATCACTAGCTTTTTCCTCTATCCTACCTGTACCCCTAATACACCGGAAATCTTCATAAATTCCGGGCCGCTCCGTAACCGGAAGGAAGCCACGGATTCACGTGCGCGCCACCTATAAATTACGTTTGAAATTCGAGTTTTATTCGTGAACGCGTAGCCTCCTGCCCAAGGAAAAGAGTAAGTTATTCCAGAACGGAATCACACCTTTCCTTGTTCCTCCTCTTCCACGCCGCTCAGTCACTCTAACACTCTCTAGCGCTGTATGCGATTGATATGACGTCATCCGATGCACGGCACACTCGAATCAATCACGCCCGGCTGCGTGTTTTCGCACCGCACCTGATCCCAGTGCCACGCCCCGTGTGCGTGTTACTAACACCCAGCCGGGCCCAGCGCACTATGTGTTCGCGTGCATTCACGTGATATTTGTTATCGTTTTTATTCATGAGCTTTCGTACTCCGGAGACGTTTTTGTACTGAAATATTAAATTACCGTGTTTAAGGCCGTGTAGATAAGTTTGATTACTTGTCAAAACGAAACGACGTTAGACCTCTCTAACCTCACTGTCTCTGCCGCCTCCTCCTCCTCCTTCACCTCTTTGTTAGAGTGTGGCTTGTGCACGTCGCTTGTTCCGCTTGGATTTACAAGTCGACGGTATTTTTCATTGTTATGACTTTATTATTTATTATAATGTATGCTAATGTTCTGTATAATCATGGCCGTTTTTGAATTTTAAATTAATGAGGTTCAGGCGACTTTGACACTTGGCCAAGCTCGCGGATATTATGAATTTAAGCAGAGACATTCCACCATCCAGTGTACGTGAATTTTGACTGCCATCTATTATAGTCAGTAAACCAGCCAAGTAAAAGCTTTATAATATTATTTATATACTTTGGGTAAACTTCGTTATAGCTATATATTTAATACAAATATAATCATTTCATGTCTACATAGAAAATATTAAA
>JAGJTL010000073.1:1784878-1796379 GCA_022063505.1 Calosoma granatense | reverse complement strand
GACGAGGATTTCAGAATATATTGATAGTTGACTCATTAATAAGTAAAACAAACGACAAGATTACCACTATTTGCATTAGGTTCCATTATTAACACAGGTAAACCATGTGTGTATTATCAGTACATACAAGTAATTCTGCATGAGTCGATCAATTGTCAATCCTACTTCGTGTATGATCGTATGTTCAAAATCTTTATATGCCTACTGTACATAGGCTTTAATGTACAAGTACTTTCTGTATATCCCTTTTCTGCTTCATTCTTTCATTCATCTACCCTTTATATGTATGCGTACATATTGTATGCTATTTTGTAAGTATGCCAGTCTACATAAGTGTGTGTGTGTGCTTCTTTCATATCTTGCGGCGTCCCGACGCGCGGTATGGCGTCGTGCCCAGTGTAAACACACTAGCACATCGTTCCAGAAATAACATTTCATTTACGGGATGGAAAATAAACAGTGGCCGTTTCCTCTAACCGCAGCAAAGAATCACATACGATATTGTACCCATCTATACTTGGAGCAGTCGATGTATTCACCATATTATTATTGTTATTATATATTTTTTGGTGTGTGCTCCAACCATCGTCAAAAATATTATCATCCCTGTTTATTTTCACTGCGAAGCTGAATGAGATTTTTTTTTGTCGATATCCTTCTGTTGATATTTTATCTAGCCTATTTGATTTTGATAGTGCCCGTGTTGTTGTATTTTGTTATTTATGTAGGTGCGTAGTTGCAATTTTGAAAGTAAAATATATTAGTGAAACTCCAGAGCAATTTTCCATTCGGATTCACACATATATAAAAATTCAAATCTGTTTCATAATTTGTTTTTTTCAAACATTCCTTAAGTTACACGATTCTCTTTAATTGTATTAATGTCTGATAATTACAAAAAGAATTACATCATTTTAAAGTCTGCACTAGATAGTTATCTAGAAAGAATATAAAAAATCTGTAGGGAAAAGTCCGCTTATATCCACTTGGCTGGAAGCAAAACAATAAGATACAATTAAGAGTCTCAGTTCTCTGCCAGATTACACTAGCTTAAGATTCCTTTAAGACGTTGCGACGCGTCTCTCGCGGCTTCCCGACGCTCTTAACCCGGCTACGTCACGTCGCTCGAGACCAACCGTTTTCTTAAATAATTCCCGGTCTCCTACAACGGCTTGTGTACTCGCGCGTCCCGCCAAGGAATTTTAAAATCTCATTGTAATTCTTTGCACAGCCATACACTACATGTATATACCCGGCAAGTATACTGGCATGTGTTTGTAAACATGGGCACAAAAAATACCTAGAATATTCACCTTCGTGATGGAGCAAAGCCTTTGTAAGAGGTATATGCTTTAAAATAAAGCGCAACTCACTGCTACACAAAAACATACTAAAATATTCATAAACATTAAAAACAATACAAGACAACCAAACTACCATCTGTCTGTCTCCCTTTGACATACTATTGCTAGCTACCATTGTTGTGCATATCCTTGTTGCTTCTGATTCCGTATTCAAAGTAGCGGATGACCATTGTAAATGCACTGACTAAAATACCTGTACTATTTCCTAACAAATTGGTCATTTAATATCCAGCTGTTCTTATTTCAATCCACGTTACCTACAAATTTACCAGTAAATTCTTTATAGCAACAAGATATCTTTACCAAGAGTAAAAAATTGAAATTCTTTCCCCAGGACTATCGAATTCCAACTTCCCTTCATACGGACTGTCGTGTCCATTCACTTACGTGCTTCCATTTTTTTCCCGCCGCTCATTATCTCATCGGGCAGGTGACACAAAAATCAGAATTCACCTGTTCAACTGACCGTACAGGTTTGTACGGGAAGAGAAAGAGTAATTTGACTAGCACCTGCTCGTCGATCTCGCGTGACGGCCTGAAGCTGTGAACAGGTGCTGCTACAGTATCACTCTATCTCTCTTATGCTCGTCAGTACAGGCTGTCGTTTGCTCTGTCGTACAATGTTTTATCAGCTCCCCACATTGCTGTGGTCCAGCATCTCTCCGTCTCTGGTGAATTCAGTTGAGTGTTAATAACACGATGTCTATGGAGACCGACTCAGGGAAAAGTTGATGTGCGGCAATTGGTCAGGTGCATTTGATTCAGACTGAACGTTTATTGTTTTTGTTCTGCATTGACTTTTTTTTGTTCGTCCGAACGAATCTTGCAGGGCTTCTAACAGGGATGACCAAAATGTACACGTAACTTTTTGTATACAAGTCCCCCTAATGCATAATAAATAAAGCAAAATTTTTGTGTTGTTATTTAGAAACAATTCCTTCCAATTATTTAAGAGAATATTAACAATAAAAAACTAACTCGGCATAAACTTTTGTCCATCACTGGTTTCGAGAATATTTTGTATTCTTTTTAGATCTGCGTTTGGTTTGTTTTTTTTTATTTTGTAGTTGACAGTGAAAAGGGTTGGTGCATTGTTTTATATTATCTAAGGATTAATGACAATTTATTTTAGTTGTGACTTTTTCAGTTTCACTACTATATCACTGTCACAATCATGGTGTTAGTCACATTTATTTTCCTATATTATATTATTTAGCAATAAAAGACAGTGAAAAATACGAGGATATCACATAAAAAAGTTCTAAATTTACATAAATTTGCAATTACATCTGTGAAACGCTCGTAATTGGCACTGTAACCTTAGTTTTTAATGAATTAAATTTATGTCATAAAATTTAAATAACTCAAAGACGTAGAAACTTTATTGCGCGTCTTATTTTAATTAATTGTTTAGTTCTGCGTTTATATTGCTTTTAATTTTCTAATTTAAATGTTCCTTTGTTGAAGTATATTCCTTTTTTACTAGCTTAATAGAGATACGGGCATATACAGCTGATCATTCTTTAATTATAAACACATTCTAAAATCCATTTACATTTTGTTAAATGACAGATATAGAATTGTCCTTTGATATAGAACAATTTAATATTATTAATTATTATAATGAAATCCACTCTACGCAAGAAGGCACTTTGATTTCCACTCTATGCAGTACTAGTAGTTGAAACTAATGAATATAGTTCTTAGTTCGTCCGTGTTCACATAGATGGCAGAATGGCGCCAGGGACGTTGCAGGCGACGATGTACCTTCTTTTCGGTTATCAAAGAAAGTGGATTCCTGTGTAAAGTTTGCTCTTAACGCAGACGAGAAATTGTCCTTCTTTGAAACGGGTACGGCATCGTCTTCGTCGTTCTAGTGTTTCCTTATTCTTTTGTGACATCGTCCCCCCTCTCTCGTTCCCTGACCCTGGCGTGCTATGCCACTGGTCTGAGTCAGATCAGGGTACCGGGCCATTCGTGAATCAAACCAATAACATGGAAAATAGATGGTCACAGTTCCACCACGACGTTGGATCCTGTGAAATGTGATAGGGCGTCAAAGCATGGATAAACCCTTATGTTGGATATTCCGATGTATGTGTGTGTGTACGCTTGTCCGTACGCTTTCTTACCGCCCGTAATCCTCACTACAGCCTCCTTTTTACACAGTTTTCTTTCGTTTTTTTCCCTTCCGCATATATCCGTTCTCTCTATCCCAGTTGTTCTCTGTGCTTCTATATCTTCTCAAGGCCTTCCCTTGACTGAATAAAGATTCGGCAGGTGCGGCCGAACTGCCGTTGTTTTTGTCTGAAAAACGGACTTTTATCTTTTGTATCATAACAGCTTTTTGAAAAAAACCCAACCAACCAACCAACCCGGTCCGTTGCTCTGATCTGACTTGGTGCCGCTGCAAGCGAATTGTAAAAAGAAGTTCGCCGTTCCTTTGAAAGTTAAATGTTTCGTTGAATTTGAGAGAGTTGCGGCAAATGTTTTTAACGTCATGTCAAGAATGTAATACACAGATAAAAACACCGTTACCTTAGGCGAATAACTTACTGAGCTGAGATAATATTCATATTCTTTTTTACAAGGTAAATGAAAAAGTTGTAACGTTCATATACACATAAGTGTTTCGACTAACATGACATGTCTGTAGTGTTGTGTAAAGTATACATTCCTATACAATGTTAACGTTATTGCAACATGCAGAAGATTTTTCAGACACCAATCTATTGTTGTGCAGCCAGTGCATTCGTCTTTTTGCTCTTTACAATAACACTTTTTCCTCTACACAGCAGATAAGAATTCTTTTCATCGTTCTGCCATCCAAAGCAGCAGGCAAAGCAATGGTATACTTGACACTCTTACAGCTGGGATTCTGTAAGCTATATCTAGTACACGCGACTATAGATGTTGTTATTCGCTAAAGTAGTGACACTCAGTTCCGGCTAATATTTTACCCGTTATCGCGCAAACATCCCGTATTTATGCGCCAGCGGCAATTTATGTGAGAAATATAAAACTGTTCTCTCCATATTCATATCGCTCTGTGACCGGCCATCCGTCCGCTCATCCGTCGGGATGGGGTTAAATTTGTTGTGTGTGTTTTGTTAAGTGTCTCGTGAGGCTTAAACCAGCCCGGAGGAATCCGGGTAGTGATACCCGGAAAGTTTTAAAATTGCATTTAGACTTGTACAGAGACTAGAACGTGGTGTATCATCGTACACACGCGCCCACCCGTTGGATACTCTGTACCGGAGCCAACCAGGGAGTCCGGAGCTTCGGAGTACGCTCGTGAGAGGGTTTAATGCAACCCCTCGGTATTCCAGAATACCATGCCGGAATGATGAATATGCATTGGGCTTCCGGGAATTATATATTTTTGCGATTATACTTGAATATGCATGTTTTTATGGTAAACACGAATAAAGTCGTGTTACCGAGAAAGATTTTAAATATACAAATTTTGTGAGATGGCAAAGTTTGAATACTCTGCTTGTTGCCGCTGGCTACGGTTGTATATTTTGCGAAATTTCAGTTCAAATAAATTATTTACGTCAGGGAAATTTGTTAAATTGGTGAAAATAATTTGTGTTGTTATTTTGCTGTTTTGTAAATCGTTCAAAGTTGAAAGATATTTAATGCATTAACAAAGATATTCTAATATTATATTCTCAGTTTCACAGCATGTTTTGAATCGTCATCATTACTCCCGTGCGTGTGCATTCCGCCATCCGCAAAGCATAGGACTAATGCTGGTTGCATCCTGCGATATCCAATATCGTTTCTCTATGTTTGCTTTGCTGGTGTGTGCTTATGTTGTATAAGAAATTCTTCACATGTACTACGTACTTCACAGGATGTCGCACAGTTTGCGTATTATTGGATATGAGTGGCTCGTCTCATGTGTTCAGACATCTCTCCAGAGAGTAACAAACTCACCACAACCTTGCCTTTGTGTCTCATTGAGAGGTCACACCAACAGATAAACTTACACATATACCCTTGTGAACACCTTAGACAAGTAACGATAAATATTTATGCATGAAATGAGTTTTATTTAATTACCTACTTGTAAATGTTGATTTGAAAGCGTTTTTTTATGAGAAATATAGTTTATTATAAAGAGCAAGCTGAAAATGACGATAAAGTAGCTATATGTTATAAACGTATACACTATCTATATGACATTTATATTTCTCATAACTGTAATATATAATTGTAACTCCGAGATAGTTGGTTACCAGTGGTAACCATGAATGGTTAAACGAACGAGGTGTCAGTGGTGTGTGACACTCGCTCGATACGATGGTCCATCAATAAGCAATTAACCGGAGCACGACCGTCCAGTTTAATTTGAACTTGTTGCGGTTATAAAACGGTACCGGTTCTAATACATTGGTCGGACATTAACCGACCAGCCAGTCAGCTAGCGCGATGGTTAAACCAGGATTACGTGAGATAGTTATCGGGGTGATGGACGACACCTGGATTCATACTATCTACTAGAATAGAACACACACATATATACAGAGCGAAACAGAGGAAGTAAGTTCTAACCGGTACAAACCAACAATCCTTTGCGGTAATTAATAGTACCTTCGTAATTTAACTGTTATTAGTGCGGGAATATTTTACGGTTCAACTCTGCTTGTTCAGTGAGATTGTACTTAACCCGACACATAACTGTGTCAGAGATGGTAAATGAAATCTAACCATACTTATATAAGTATACAGGGCGAGAATTTACAACCTGGTCAAGCTTACACACGTACTACGAGTTATACGAGTATATACTCGTAAATGTTAAACTAACCAAAGTACTCCGGCAAATTACTCACATTAAAACATGACAACTGTTATGTCCATTTGTTCCGACGATATTTAAATTACAATTAAATGTAACAATATATTTACTATTATTAACTATGAAAACACTGGTATGAATACAAATAATTGTCTGTTATTTTAGAACGTATTTGGACTGAATATAAAAGCTTATTTTGCAAGTATAATTCTTAATTGATAATGGCTTCCTTTTAAGTTGCTAGTTCAGCAATATTTCCATTCTTAACTGGCTTCAACAAGAATTATTTTCACTGATTTATTGCAACCGGAAAATATGAATCAGGCCAACAAAATTAATTTCCAACAAAATTCGACCTGTACCCTTTCTCATAGCTCATAACTTGGTAAGAACATGGACGTGAACACAAGTTATGTACGGAAAGTTGTGCTATAATAATACTTCTAGCAGTAGTAGTTCTCATATAACTTGCTTGTTGGCTGGCTGTGTGATCCTTCTTAATGAAATTTATTTATTGCAATTCACTGAAACGCTCCGATAGTATTTTGCTTGAAATGCACGTCTCAAACGAGGAAACAACTGCAATTTAACATTGCCAACTGTGAAACAGTAAAAAGCAACCAAAAAAAAAAACAAGCAAAAATCACACAGAAAGCGAGCAAACGAACGAATGAACGAAACTTACTTCGAGCCAGAATCTATTTGCTATTGTTTTCACGTGCGACAACTGTTCAGAGCCTGCAAACAAAATCATTTACCTTAACCCAACCGTTACAAGTTCCTTTTGAGCAGCGGTAATGACAACCGTACGAAATAAACGTTGCAGTTTGTCGAGAATTTCAGTATTTTACGTTTAATTTTCGGTTGTGATCATCGCAAATAATAGTTTTCAACGTTGAAAACAAATGTATATCTGTTAATGTTCAACATACTAGCGTATTTCTTTATTTTCTTTGTTGCAACTGAGTATAATATGCATATACTTACTGTTCTAATGACGCGTTACTACATGTATAATAGTATCGTGTACGCATGCGTGTGCTTTGTGAGCTTCACACACACACGCACACGTCACGGCTCGTCCTATGTCTTAAGCGATTTGAAATTCCGCATGGCATGCCGGTGTAACGCTGAAATGAACTAGGTTAGACGCGCGGCGTGTGTGGTTTACTCCTTTACCGGCCCTGTATGCTTTGGCCGTGGTATTTGCCGTTGTGTCAGGGCCGCACTAAGCAGGATGTGACGTGCCCTGTTAATAGTGTGGTCTGCCCGAGAGAACCACTTGAATTATGGAAGGGATATAATTGTGCTTTCCCGTGCAAGGCACACTATATGTTAGTGTTACACTGGAGTAATTGTACAAGTCAACACAGTGATTATTATCCTTTATTAATGTTTCAGCAATTATTAACCATAACAATCATGACTATTACTATTATTCAAATACAGTAAAGAGAACTTGTAAGTATATCGATTTCATAAAGATTACATCTCCTGAATATATAACCTTGTAATGTGATAGATACATCAGAGAATTATTGATCTTTGTCTGAACTTGTTGTGTCGTCGGCTAACCCATTATCGAGACATAATTATCAGTTTGGCGCGTAATGAAATATGCATAGTTTCAGAACTGTTAATTATGGCTTCACTTCGGAGATTTTAATAGATAGTGTCTGTTTTACATAATGAATAGTTCATGGTTAGTGAATTAACTGTAAAGTATTATAGAGAACTGTCTGTGATCTTTACTTTAATAATGTTTTCTTCATTATGCATTGCAATAAAAAAATACATTTGGAATTTTAAACCTGTACAATGATAGGACTAGGATCAACCCATCGTCTTTACATAAAACAAGACATGAAAGGGTGAATGTTAGGTCACGAACGAAGTAAATGGCGCGAAACGTCAGACTACGCCGCATCGGGATTCGAATCAGAACTAACCTGTGAAGAAGAAAAAAAAACTGTAGAACTTAGCTAGCGCACCAGCAACATATGCTTGCTTTGTGTAGCAGAGAGTTCTTGCCGCACCGAAGGAATATTAACTGCTCAATTGTTACCGAGAACGCCAATTTATAACACCATTCGTTCTTATTACAAGCCAATGGCGATGTTAGTACTAGCATACTGGATGCCGGCAGCAAAATGAGGGGGGGAGGGGGTATATACTTAACTTTACTACTAATATCATGCTCGCAGTGTGCAGGTTTGCTGACTACTATTTACGTATCAGGCTACTAAGCCACATAGTAAAAGGAACTATTTCAGCTGTAAATAGCAGAAGAATGAGCTCGTTACTTCTACTTTATAAAGCTCTGTGTATATACAGAAGTTACGGTTGATATTATTAGCATTTATCCCGGGTAACAGTTCAATGTAAAGTACTAGTATAAGATTGTGAACATGGATTTAAATCTGTAGATCTGCAAGTAAAAATGCTATAACTTTAAATGTATTTAGATTTAATTTTAAACGTACTATTATATATTCACGTTACATATTTTAATATAATATTTATTTAATGCAAGATAACATTAGTGGAAAAGTCACAAACAATGTTCGCATGTACGTATATTGAATCAGGAATGGTTTTACAGTGGCTGGACAGACATACGGAACTGTGAACTGAACATTGTGCACTATATGTGTGGAGTTGTTGAATAGTATTGACGGTAACAAACCATTTGATATAGTACGTACGTCCCGAGTTGGTACGTCAGGGTGTGATTGGTCGCCGCTGGATGCAAACACCTAAAATGGCCGGTCATGTTTCCCGCGGGGAGTTTTCACAAATCGGAAAACCATTTCCACCGGTTACCGTTATCGCCTGCTGGCTGAGTGTATTTTTATCATACTGTCGCTTTACATGCACCTCATATTTTGCTCTCTGTCGTTTCCTTTCTCATGTTCTCGTTCTCAGCTCGTCTATTATGTTCCCTATTTTCTCTACCTCTACCATTCTTTATTCTCTCTCTCCTTCTCCCTGTCTCTCTGTCTGTCTGTGTGTTTGTCAGTGCACATGCGCGCATGGTGTATATAAAAAGATCTTTAAACATTGCGCTCGCCGGTTTGATGGGATTCCGAAATGTGATTTCTTTTTCGATACAACACAAAAGTATTCTGCTGTTTGTACATGTGGGGTCGATGTGCTGGGATAGGAGTTTACAGGAAATTGCGCGATGCATGACTAAATATTATTATGCATTTTTCAGTTGGTAATAACAAAATTCTACTAATATTCAACGTCGTGTATTTTATATTTTAATAGTAAAATATATCTATACAGATAGGAGTACTGCAAAAAAGATTACTGTATGAAAAATCTTAAAGTAAATTCTAATATTAATTGTTGAACAAATCTTCTTACAAATTAAAGTTTTTCGTATTTGAAAATAGATGCTAAATAACACAGCGGTACAAATAATTCAGTGCCACGTTGTATAAATTTTGTTATTCGATGTGTATAAATAATTCGTTTAACAGTATATTAATTATAATACGATTTTCTGCCTTATACAACAAACAAGTGTTTACTTGTATCAGGATTATGTTCGAACAGGTTTGAAACATCATTATACATACGTGCACTTAGATAATAGCAAACAAGTATTTATTTTGTTACATACTCATCGTGTAGAAATAACAAAACAACGTGATTAATATCGACAAACCTTGTAAACAATACATTATTATTCTAGAACAAAATCATTGTCCTACTAATACAAATGAAAGTCAAGGGCTTCCTTTGATTCGCTCGTACATAGACAAAACCTCCGAGTTTATACAAAATAATAAGTAACATTAATCTTCTCTCTATACAATGTATTACAACGAATATCTACTCTATACGGGGGGAGAGGCTATATGGTTTTATACAAGTAAATAGCGATAGCTCTCCCGAAGGAATAAAGTATGGGTGGATGGCGAGGAGAAAGAGGGGTGAGGTAGTGAAATTATGAGAAGCCATAGAGGACTGGTGGAATGAGAGGAGGTGGAATTCCCTCTATGTTAATGGTCCCTGTGCATAAAGAAAACGAAACGTGCGTCTTAAATCAACAACCGGGCCATAATGCGATGATGTATTGCAGCCATTTTGCCTACGCAAGCATCGCTTAATATCCTATTATGTTGCCGCGCGTTATACGCGCCATGCGATACCAGCGCCACCACCACACCGGAATGTTCCTATTCTATATCGCTTTCCAATCGACGGCTCGGCCGGAGCAACCGGAGCAACCGGATGAATGTTGGAACGCAACCAACTTATCTAATGACAATTTTTCTTTCCGCTTAAAATCTTCGAGTTATTTAAATATATAAAGTCAACTTCCTGAACAAGAGAGGCAAGGTTTAGTTAATACTGTATATCTGAATACTCATTTTTTCCTCTAACATGTAAAACGTAATTTTTGCGATTTAAATACTTTTTATTTTCTTACAATCTCTGATGCAAATTCGAACCTTTTAATTGAACATAAATCTTTTTTGCATGATTAGTATCAACGGTAATTACTTACTTCATCTGTGATTTCAAAGAACCTACAACATAAATGCCATTAAAAATTAATTGCATATTAAAACTGCAATGCACAATGTTCTATACTTGCATTTTCATGTCATACACAGGGGGATAAAGAACGATGTATTGCCTATATGTGTGTGTATGAGTGAGTTAGAACAATGTTTTTTTATAATATCCTTGTACTGGCCAAAGTGTATATATTCTTTAGACCGGTATGTATTTTCAAAGTAGAGCTCGCGGCCAACATAATGAAAAATTCATATTTGATTTTTCTCGCGCTAACTAGAGCCCTGTAATTTGCATTTTTATTGTGGCCTGGATTTTGCCTTCGTCTAGAATCGTTTGCCCCGGACTAACTCGACCGTTCTCGTTCGTGTTTGGTTCCGGAATTGACAAATGTACCGTATAGTACCGACGGTCTAACCGTACTGAGCTGAACTGTACCTTACCGAGCCGTACCGTGCCGTGTCGAGTAAGAAGTCAAGCGTACCATGACAGAGTACCTTGAATTGTCGGCATGAAATGTCGGACGGTAATGAAACGACCGTGCACGCAGGAATTTGTGGCGAATGAATGAAGATGGAGAAAGGGTGGGAAATAACTGGGCCACTAGTATGTTGTATTGTTAGAAGAAAATGTATCATCTAATACTAAAACATTGGAGCAACTGAAATACGAGAAAGAAAGCAACGTAATTTCATAATATAATACTTTTTAAACAGCCAGTATATAATATCTATTTAAAAATAGTGCAAGATATATACGGACTAAAATTATTACTTTAAATTGCCAATATTACTATT
>JAGJTL010000073.1:1749898-1784793 GCA_022063505.1 Calosoma granatense | reverse complement strand
TTTAAAATGCCAATATTACTATTTATACATTTAACTAATTGTTAAAATTATATCACAAGCACAATCATAAGTCCAATAGAATTTTCAAAAATGTAAAAAATCATTAAACTATATTATAGTAGTCTAGACTTTACCCGGTTTACCGCTGTAACACTTCATTAAATTTGCACAGAAGCAACGATAAACCACACAACAGGCGCCCTTGTCCTCTGCTATTCACACGCACACACATACACGTACACAAATAGATATACAGAATTGTGTATTTTACAGCGTTGCTGAAACTATTATCACGACGATCGTAAGGTAAATTTCAGTGCCTGTATAAGCGTAAACATATTGTCCAACGTTGCAACGATGTCGTCCATTTCATTTTACGTTCAATAAACTCAATTTCCACATTCAAACTCTTGTCATTTTCACATGGAGTCGTTTGTGTGTACACATAAAATTCAACCAACAGTCACAGTGTACACAGTTAACCATTTCACAGTTTAATCCATACAAACAAACATACAAACAGGTCTTTACATACATGCGTATACATACAAGCAACAACATGTAATACAATCAGATTCGTATACGTGGCAACACCGCAGTTCAATTATTTTGTCCATTGCGCGCGACATTTGAACGAGAGATACAGAATTAAAATTTTATACGTTTGTATCGTGCTGTGTGTTTTGCCAGTTGTTACTTCACATTTGCATTTTTAATTCGACGTGTTTTATGGTTTCTGATTTATCTGTTTGATTTTTATACTTCCCGTTTATCAACTTTGGCCAGGGTGTATTTGAAATCAGTACAAAGCTCGTTTGTACTGATTTCACTGATTAGGATTTTTGGTTTTTTCACTTTAGTGTGAAGTGAATATTACCTGTATCGAACTAATACTCGATGGCGTTAATAAAAACAAACATTTTTTCTCATATTTACAGTGAATTTTGTTATTACTGTCTGCAATAATTAACAATTTATATATGACTATGAATTTCATAAATATAAAACTGTTTTCTGTTTCTTATATATTAAATGTTACCTAAACGATACGTTTCTGAAACTAATGCCTTCATTATGCGACATCTGAACCAGTGTGTGGGTGTATTGTATAAGTGATGATAATGTATTTTGTTATAGGCAGGATGCATATGACAGCTCGGCTACATCTTATATTAAAGGATAACGCACACACATTTTATAAAAAGCAGAAATACCGGGCATTTTGGACCAGCTGAAATAAATATTCTTCTTTCTTTTGCTCGCTACTTACACCATGTATCGGTTCTTCTTTGTCAACATATTTAACGCGACTGTATAGCACCTACGTACTTACGTACATTACTGACGTATAATTCTAGCGGAAAAGACGGCCTGTCTCTCCTTCTTCTGTTTCCTCTTATTCTTTCCTCCATTTCACCATACAGATATACACATTCACATGCGCATTATAGTACGCACTAACACATATACACAATTCAAAAAGCCTCGTTGACGTCTTCAGCATAAACGCTTGGCCGCGGAGGCCGCACTCTGTATTCGGAATAACTTATACACGAACATCGCCTAATATTTTCCGGGTGGCTCTATTCCCGTGCATGAACATGAGCCTCTGTCGACAGTACCGGATTCAGGCAAAATTTCTTCCACATAAACCATACTTTTATCCATTATTCAACTACCGATTTAATACTTTCATTGTTAAGACTTTCATAGTGAAGTATTTCACTAATTAGGTTTATATTTCTGATACGAAAAGATACAGAAAAAGTTTCAGCGTGATTGGAGAATTAAGTAGATGTTTCTAGAATATTTTTGGATGCTAATCTCATTTGGTTATTGCGCTTAAAGTGAAGTATTACATTTGTATATACTGTTAATAATTTCACACACTATGTAGTAATAGAAAAATTACAAAATCCAACTCTGCACGTACGGGAAACGGCGAGAAAGACCCCAGACTCTTATGTAAAGAAGAGAGACACCACCTATATTCAGAAGAAGAGAATAAAAACATCTCAACTCTCGTCACGCGTGTATGGAGTGAAATTGAGCACCCGGGCTTTTGAGAGCACGAAGCAGAGAGAGATGGAGAAACAGAGAAAAGGAGACATAGATATACACATACGGACATACATATGTGTAGTGAGAGAGTGGAGAGTAGTATAATACAGGAAGGGTATGGTGAGAGCTTACACACAGCCACGGATAGAGAGAACAGCAGCAGCAGGAGCAGCAGGAGAGAGAGAGAGAATGGAAACGGCGTCACGTGCAGAATTGCTTATGATTTATTTGACAGCAGGGTGGTGCAGGCATGTTCCGACATGGACCATGTTCTAGATCCGGTACTCGCTGGCATCACCATCAGTACTCGCGTTCCTGCTCTCCTGTGTTATTCTCTTATTCCTGCTGTCAGTATATACTCTCCTCTCCTGTCCTGTACGTTCACTCTCTGTGTGTGGAGTATAAGAGAACTCCTGGAGCTCACAACTGGCCGATGAAGGGCACGTACGGCCCCCAGAGAATGCGGTGAGTCGGATGCCGGAAACAATTGGGTGAGGCGCGATGCGGACTTGTTCCTGGTGTTCCTGCTGCACTGCACTGCTGTGCTATAGTCCTGCTATGCCACCGCTGTTCTACTACTATGGGATGGTTTAGTCCCTGAGGTTTAATTATTTAAAGAGTGACCCCTTTCTTGTATCGCGATACCATATAGGGAATGTGGTGTGATCCGGCCGTAGTTGGAAATTGAAATTTATTGTCCATGGTTTTAAGAGAATGGTTAGTTTTTCATACTTTGTAAACACAGTAATGATTAACTAATCATCAAACCTTCGAACTAATAAATCCTAATTACGGAAATATCATTATTTCATTATATTCTATCAAATAATGAAAAAAATAAGAACAAGAAACACATGTACAAATGGATGAGAAGAAAGTTGCATCAAGTACAAATGAAATTTCGCTAATTTTAAGATAAATTGGTGAAAGTAGCAAGTAAGAAAATCCATCCAATTTGGGGAGAAAGTATAATTAGAATGCACTTCCAACGTTAGAGTGCCATTTCGTCGTCTCGTCGTTCTTCCGTACGTTTGTTGGACGCGTCTTTCGTAGTGAAGAAAAAAAAACTCCGAACTGCTCCGGACTGCGATGTGGACAAGAGAAACGAGCGCGTAGAATGTCAGAGAAAAAAATAAGTTTAATCCGAGACAATATAGCAAGTAGTCACAGGAGGACGAGAATTTACGTCTAAGTTTTTACACGACCAAAGAAATGAAAGGAAAAGAATTAATGGAAAGAACAATAGAAAAAAATGTCTCCGCCAGGACAATCGAACTTTGTCCTCCCACTGCTGATGGAAGAAATTCATTTTTCCAATGTTCCAGACTGATGGAGACATGGAATAAGTACATATACATTAGCTGTTAAGTATGTACTTGTATATAATTAGCATAATGTTTGCATTTGCTGTCTGGATATTATTTATCCTACAAAACACTATTACTATGTAGTTAACATTAATTACGAACGCATGTTTCCAAAAAAACTTAAGTGAACAAACAATATTAATATTAAGATTATATCTCTAACCATATATTTCACATGAACACGCATTGTAAATGAATATTTAACCTTGCAATAATGGATCTCAAATAGAAAACGATTCAAAACACGTTAGTTTTGTCGTAAATTTAAGGCAATGGTTGTTTATTCAACTATATAGATAGAATCTACACAGTAATGTGCCGTTTTCCAACTGCTGTCAACATTAACACGTCTAAATTACTCATAATACGAGCACATTTACACTCAGTTACGCATATATGGCATTGTACACGACACTTAGCTACTGTACATACATATCTTGTTGTTGGTACATGCCGGTAAACATACCGGTCATAGGGGGGAGGGGGGTTCATACTAGAACTGCACGTTGGTCTGATAACAAACTATAAAACATATTTATGCCGGCAGTTTTACAAGCAACCGTTATGGTCAGAGTTGTGGCGATCGCGCGTGTGTATATATTGCGAAGATATTTTTCTTACTTCCAATGTTATTGCGCAGTGTATCTTTGTCGTCGTTACTCCTTCTGATCCCATTATAAAGTCGATTTTTTCGATTTCTACCCCTTAATGCCCCACGAACACTCTACGACAATGGTTTGAACTCTCTCCCCCTCTCTCTCTCTCTCGCCCCACGTTGACTGGACACATGTTATTTCTTTATGACAGTCAGCGAAACGAAAAATTTGTTTGAACTTTTAAAACGTCAGCCGTATTTTTATTTGGTGTGCATGTGCACGTAGTGCCCTTTTAAAAATACGAAACCCAAACCACCCTTCACTCTAACCTGTCAGTACACACACTTTCAAGTTCTGCTGAAATACCCTTGCGTTGAAATTGAATCATTTGTGCTGAAAGTTTTTCATGATGTAGGCTGCAAAAGTATATATTATTTTTTTATACTATAAGTTGCTGTTAGGATGGAATATATTTAAAATAATAATTTTATTTTACTTTTAATTCACTACAATTTTAATATGTTTTTATTAAACAAAAACTAGTTCTTTTTAAAAAAAATAATAAATTATGTAACTATATTCATTTATGTTTTATAATACATGTACAATGTAATTATAATATATTATGAACTACTTGTGGTACGAATTAGTAACTTATACTTTAGTAAAAAATAAATTTCCATTAATAATTCTATCATTGGAAACAAAATATTTATTTGTTGAAAAGAAATAATTTCTGCTATATACATAATTTTATAAATGTACTTGCAATAAATGCTATTCCAGTATATTAAAAATATAAATAGAAAATGGGTGGTGGAGGAGCGGTGAATGATGAATACATATTATACTCTGTCATATAATTGCTTTGCTAGTGTTTCATAACGGAACAGAGCCTTTATAATTGCTGTATAATTTTAATTACCTTACAACACGTTTTATATGAAAGGAAATACATTTAGTATAAATGTCCAACGTTTACGTGCACATAACGAGGTGATACTGTACCAGCATTACCTGTAGCAGATATTCCCACAATTCTATAAACAGGTTAGTGCAAGTTAAAATCTAGCCTACGTACAACATTTTACTGAAAATGGGATGACAGTTTTCGTTTCTTATACATATTATTTATAGAACGCATTAATAATATTATTCCTTGCACTCGTACATACATACTCGTACATTAGCGATGTCTATTTCCGTATCTGAATATAGTGCGAACATTTTCTCTAGAATACAATCTAAATATTTTCTTCCCCATTGAAATGTAAAGTGGTTTCAACGCTACTGCAGACATGATTGTACTCTTACGTGCGTTGAAAGTTCCTCGATCCCCTAGTTATATTTTGTAACATATTCACCATACACTTACATGTATTCATACTAACATTCGTACATGCATACACTTGTATGTATAAAATACAAGTACATTTATTTACAGCCGAACCACACACAAATATCAGAGAATACACATTCATAACAGCAAATATACATACATACATCACATATTAGTACATGTAACAATGGCAAATGTTTCACGTACAAATGTTTATTTAATAGTTCCATCGTCTACAAATATTGATATTTACGCGTACACATGCACACTTTTCACTGAAAGTTCATTTTTATTTCACGAATGTTGCCGCAACATTATTTTGCAACGCCGCATGCAACGTTATTTCACAGCCGCACACAGAAAGTTATCAAAAGTCAAATAGAACTGCTACATTCTAAACTAATTTAACGACAGTTAACACTGTTTTTCATTTCAATATTCTGTATAAAGGTTAGTAAACAGCAGTATCCGTTTCAATATGCATAGTTTATTTATACACTGAGTTCGACAAACGGCAAAAGCGTTACGTGAAAATAGCAAAGATTCGGTAAGGATTATGGAATTTTTAACAAGCTACCAGAATACTTATTTAGCAAGTTTATAAGGCTGTGATTTTTAATGTAGAAATTACAAATATATGGAGTGTATAAATCAAGTTAGATCTAGGGTAAATATATATTCTATATTCTGGATATTATATGTAAAGTAATTCGATTTGACAGTCCAATATAGCTTTCAATGTGACCCAGTTTTTATTTCCAATATGCATGAAATATAAAATATATATTCGTTGTAACTAAATTAGTAACAGAGGACATTTGTAATTCCTCACAATCGATATATCTACTTGATAGAAATTTATGATTCTGCTAGTTGTACATTGCAAAGAGAATACATTCAATTTGCTGGAAATAATTTCAAAATTACTACTTGTATCAAAGCATAATTTTATATTATGCAACATTCAATCGGTCGATATTTTCACTTTGAATTATTGTTAGTGTATTATCAGCAGAAGCAATTTACATCAATTCAATGTAATCCACTATGAAAATCGATACTGTGAATGGTAATCTCAAAACTGATCGAGTACATGGACACACACTATTGTAAATAAAGTACGCTGTTGTAATCAAATTTATTAACAATGTATTATAAAAGAATTCTCCATACAAATATAAATATTAAATGATATACACTATAGCCTATATTTGTATATTATTATCTTTAATCTAAGTTTACTGTACTAATATTTTCAGAACACAAATTTATTGACGCGATAATTTTGAAGCAGATTTCTCTACGTTGCTTTTGTAAGAGGGGCACATCTATTCTAATGTAGCAAGTTGTTTAAGTTTTTCAAAAGGGGCGGAAATATCACAATTCTGAATAAAAATGTGTATAAGATATGAAGGTTCGCTTATGTTAAGAGTATTTCGAAACATATACAGACAAACAGAGAAATAAAGAGAAGGCAAAGAAGAAGAAGAAGAAGAAAGTACAGAGAATGCCTAAGGCTCCATCGCAAAACAACTTAAAAACATAAATTTTATAAAATACTGTCACAAAAGAATATCTTATACATATTCTACAATAGCATTATTCAAAAATGGATTTACAAATTGTGCAGTAAAAAGTGTTACATCAAAATGATGACATCACGAATATTAATTCTAGATTCCCTCGTCTGTTTTGCGTTGCAACTGTTACAGTTATAAAAAAGCTTGTTTGGTGTAAAGATTACATATTGGATCCGTGTGTACGGTACAGTAGACAAGCGTGTAGGCAAACGAGTACTGGTCGAAGCTAGTTCGCTTTCTTCTATTTGGTAACATGCGCTTTTTAATAACGTGCTCTGTACGATGCAGCCGTGTGTGTCGTACAAACCACTTTATCGTACCATCTCGTGCTGTGATCAGCAGTTTCCTGCAGTGATATTAGGTTTTTATTATAGGAAAAAAACTAGAGCTGGTGTTAGTGACAAAGGTACTGGTAGTGATGAAATCGAGCTATCATTAGCCTCTGCTCTGTGCGACAGTACTAGCAAAATCGACAAGTAAAAATATGTGCCTCATATCTCTGTATCCTGTAATGATTAATTAGTTTATAAAATATCTTACATGTCTTGAATATTAATGCGAGACTAATATATAGCTGTAACAAACCATTACAATAATATTCATCAATTTTCATTTATTTATGCGATACTTGTAATGAAAAATGATACGAATCAATTTGTATTAATTTATAAACAAGTATATTCACATACATATTCAGTCATAAGGTAATCATTATAAATTGTGACAAACGTCTAGGGTAAGCATGGAAAAGTACGACAATACCAGTTATAAAATGTTTCCATGTTCCACGAATTCATCAATAATGATTTACCGATGGTTACGATACAATAACCATACTTTTCATATATACCTGTATGTAGAGCAGTACATTTGCTAGAGCCACACGATATAAGTCTCCGGCATTATTCATTCGGCCGCATACATTCTAAATCTTTCATTGCACCATCGTGTGTTCTTTTTTTCTAATATCCTTCCTTTACAAAGCATTAATGTGAATCAGATGTATCATCGCATTAAATTTCAATTTTCCCGCCCATATATCACGCATCGCTAGTGTCATCTATCTCCAGTAAAACTAATCTCCACCGTCAGCCGTATAAGAACTTTACCGATAATTGCATTTACGTACCGTTGTGACGACGTTAACTTTATTTCTTAACTTACGTCTTACATATTCCTGCTTCAAATTTATTCTATTACACATACTAGCACGCATGCGTTCATTCCCATTTCCTTACAATCGACCTGTGCAAACCTGAACGTGCGGACTTAACGTTAATGGTGAGTAACGTAATGGGTGACTGGAGGTAGAGAATAATGGCATAATGAGTCCTGACTCCATTCTCTCTTCATTTATGTAAATGGGCGATATTCCTATCACATGAGGCAGGTACAAGGTACGCTGTTCACGTGAGCCAAAAGGCTAATTGAGTAAGCCAAATTGATACTTATTGCTTCTGTAT
Source organism: Calosoma granatense (assembly GCA_022063505.1). Lineage (NCBI taxonomy): Eukaryota > Metazoa > Arthropoda > Insecta > Coleoptera > Carabidae > Calosoma > Calosoma granatense. The sequence goes on along the minus strand of JAGJTL010000073.1, from coordinate 1,776,387 downwards.
GGGAACATTGTACATGTATATTATAAGTTCGATACATGCACACATACAGCTATAGAAGATAGACGACACAAGGGTAGTTTAATACGAGTAGCACTAGCGAGATTTAAATATTTAACTAGTAGTTTTTACTACGGAACCCCTATCAAATGAAGTTTTTCAACTGGCAAATCTATGCTCGATATTTTGAACGAAATTAAAACATGTGTCTAAATTAATTTAGTAGTCCTTAGTCGAAGACTTTTCCATACTGGTAGTAACTTGATTGTTCGTTATATATGTATAAACTTAGTAAATATAAAGGTATGATGTCCGATTTGAAAGTCCAGTGTTGTAGAATTAAGATTGCAGAGTAGCTACATAATGGATTCCTTGTAATAATTCACGCACAGTGTGAAGATAGAAGCGACACGAAATAGTTCATGGATAAATTAATTATAAAGACTGTTTGAAGTGCTCTCTCTCTCTTTGCTATTCGACAGCGAGTAACTTTCGTTACAACAAAAGACATCGTTAATTTGCACCGATGCCGTAGTGTGTCGTGGCGTAGCGCTAGTGTCGTTTGAAGTTTCTGTTGGTATTCTTGGCTGCTGGGTGCAGATCGAGAATTTTAATAATGACACCGTTTCATATTAACGGGTGTCCGCTATGCTTCGGTATTGTACAAGTTCTGCACTGTGTGTGAGATTAAGTTTTACTCGAATATTTCCAAGTGAAAGGACCGTTTAATTTAGAAAGTTGTCAGCAAAACAATTGTCTAACATCGCAAGATTCATTCACTGTTTGTCAACATAATTGTCAATAAGAATATTAGCTTAATTTACCTACAAATCAATAATTTACAATTCTTTTACAAGTTCTCCAAATTTTTCTAGTCTTTAGAAATCATTTTGCTGTTATTTTATAACAGTCCAATTATTATTCTAACTTCCTCCTTCATCATAGGAAATTATTAGTTTCATGCCAAGAAATGTATATTCCATATTGATTGCTCGAAGAATGCTGGAATTAACTCTGAAATATTGAACAATTTCAAATTACGCTGTACAGATACAAACGTACATGTATCGCAGATTTCTTCTATAATTTTAAATTTAAATTTTCATACGTGAATGGAAAATGAAGCTAAACTGTCAATCTCGCAAAACGATTGCATATTTACCATTACAAATTCACAACTGAAACGAGTGTCCGTCACTTGTTGTCAGACATAATAAAACATGGAAAACCAGTGGATAGCCGTAACATATTTAATATGTGACAAGTTGAATGTTGTTACACTTTACGAATTGTAAATAACGTCGTTTCAGATTCACTAGTTATTGGACGTAAATGTAACGTACGTACGTGGCACATCGTAGCATATCGCACGCAATAGTAAAAACACGACAAACGACAATGACATGATAGTAGGAGTTTTAGCGAGACTAGCCGACGGAAGACGAAGAGCGAGAGATGTGAACGATATGACTGAGTTGCGAGCATAAGTTTCCGTGAATCTGCATATCTAAATCACCCAACTTTATGATGTACCTTATAGAACGGAAAAATCTAATTATTCGCGCTCCATAAAGATTTTACTAGCTCGAAACGAAGCGCTGACAGAAAATATTTCGCCATGCACTTTATGTGTGTTCGGGCGGGTGTGGTGCATGCATACGTACATGTATGGGGGAATTTATTGCGGCTGGTGACTGTTAGTTATACGCGGTTGGCAACAAGATTGCATACCACTGCTTGCAATTCCCGTGATAATATTTACATTTTGTCTAAATTATAAGTTATATTTGTTCAAGGATTGTGTAATATCTTAGATCGTATAATTCATGATATAACTTTGTTTATAATCATCAAAAGCACACTCTGTTCTAATCATAGGTTTGTTGAAATATATTTCATTTAAACTTTGCAGTATAGATACACATGTAAAAAAATTTAAATCCATTTAGAAACATTAGCTCCAGCAGAATACATTTCATGAAATTCTGATTCTGTAACCAGAAACTATTTAAAAGTGCAATACAATTTGTAGCACGTGTTTAAATATTCGTGTAGTATTAAATTCACATACACACACGCGCGCGCACAGATATTGGGGTATGGTTGTATATATGTCACCAGAGTGAATGCTGGTATCCAGCATTTTTCCACTGAACGAACTGCGGTCAAAAGCAAACGTCGAGTACGAAGCGAAACAGAAAACCAGATAAAACTAGGAATTGTAATTAAACTAGGACCATAAAACTGTAGTTAAATCAAATTGAAACGCTGTATCTGTGCAAATCGGGTGGAGGCGCACCAACATTGGTGGCAGCGTGTGTGTTGATGGTGGCAGCGCAGGCAAACCACTCTCATGCACACACATACACAAACACACATGTATACACACTCGTTTATAGCACTACATGAGAAATTTGAATTTATTATCCGCTGTGAAACCGTTTTAAGTTTTTTAAAAACACAATTTCAAATTTTTCTTCTCGGCAAGGATGAAATATTTTTAATTTACTATCTAGCAGTTTTCAGTTAAAATTTTATATAAACTTTATTGCATATTTGTAAGGAAATCTTGACAAATAATAATATAAAATAATTACCTTTTAAGTACATCCGAAATAACAGCCCTAGGTTTTAAATTTCAATTACCATTTTTTAGAAATCTCTAGAGCCAACTAACATTTGCATGCACTCCATTCATTTGTCGAAAAAGGACCTGCTTAAATTCATTTTATCTTGACAAAAAATTTTTGATTCGCTCAGCGATAAATTGAATAATAATCCTTCACCGACAAACTGAGAGCAGTAAATAAAAATTCTGTTATTCGGCTTTACTCGGCCGGTGAATATGTGTGTGTGTCGAATGCACCAGTGGCTCCCGAGGGAGGCGCGGGTCAGTTTGAAAAATGGCGACGGTCGTTGCTTTGGTCTGGCCGCTGCCGGCGATTTGCCAATGCTACATCAAAGGACTAATTAAGTGAGTGGATTTGAAACTTACGGTTAATTAAACGGACCGGATAGTCCCAGTGTGCTTACGTCACGGCCCCCTATAAATGCAGGGAGCAACAGCAGCAGCAACAGCAAGGATGGATGCACGCTACTGATGATGTGATGGACCCTTTTACATATACACTCAGTTGCTTGGTTAATGCAAGAGTAGCCGCCGGATTACACAGACTCCGTGCTGAGTGTTCTGGACGTCCTTATGTTAAAGGTATTTTTTTCTTACAATTGCGAAGGGGAGAGTGCAAATGATCATCTGCAGACCTGTAATACAAACAGTTATTAAATAACATGGAAAGCATTATGAGAATTATTAAATTACATTTGAAGTATTCAAGCCAAGTTCAAAGAGCGTTATAATTTCGATGAATTAATTTGTACGAAAGCACATTCCCATTTAGTATTTTGTAACATTTTGCTGGCTTGTTACCTAAGTCGAGGCATTCAGTCAAAAATCTATATAAATTTGTGTTTGAATTAGAATTGAACTGAATTGAACGCATGTTATGTATAATTGAATATATTCTGATAATAGTTCATTGTAACTAGAATTATTTTACAATTGTAGCATGTTCAATTCTAAGTTCTAACACAACTAACTTCAGGTTCTTCTTATCAAAGGAACTACTAACAATTATCCTATCAACCAATAGAAGAAAACTTTACATCCTACTATTGGAATAAGTTCGCATCCTAAAACTTCTGCACGTAGCTTGCTCTACTTCTCACACTTCCCGCTTCCACGTAATTAATAGCAATTAATCATATCCTACGGACCAGTGGCATCGTGTTTGATATCAGCTATGTCCCCTCCCCCGTTCCTCGCTCCCAGCTGTTATAACGTGATGCAAAAGGTATGGCGTACATTATCAACTAATATCTCTAGGAGGCGAATCAGCTTCCTGGATAATTACACCACCTGACCAACACTAACACCGTGCCCGGCTCTTTCACAGTTCACGGTCGGAAGTTGCAAAATTTATGGCCAGGTGAATAATGCATATCTTTCGGAAAATATCTGCAGAAGAATACCTAGCCGCCTGCTGAATGGATAGCAACTTTGCTAGAATCTTCGGTAAATTCCATATCAGTTATCGAACATATAGATTTCCAGCGCACACCATTAATTCAAATTCCTGATAATTATATTTCATAAAATATTTTACTAATCCGAAAAATATCATACGTTTACAATTTTTATTGCAATTTGATAGATTCTGCAATATATTTTTAAAGTAGTTTGAAATATAATAGTATAAATTACCAATAATAGTACGTTAACAATTGCTGCAACAAATTGAAGCAATATAAAATTAATATTAGGACTTCGTTGTAACGAAACGAATGGGAATTATGACTAGTGAGACGAGTTGTTCGTTCACGAGTTCTCGGTGAGAATCTTCGTGCAATTCCGATGCGCAGTTATCGAGGTTATAAATTTCGTTATGCTGATCTTGCACTTATGGAGGAAAAACAGCGGAGCGTTGTTGGAAAGAGATTTGTTGTTCGGAAACTTTCGGGCAATCGACAAATCGGTTTATTTGTAAAATATGACACCGAGCGGTTTTTGTTTCTTCTTGGCGAATTCACTTTTTTGCGTTCAGTGATTTAAAAGCACTTTATATCTTTAGAGGAGAAGTAGGCGGTTAGGAAATGGTTAGTGAAGGGGCAAGGAGTGAAGGAATAAGAGAAGATATGTGGTCGGAGTTTAGGAGGAGGAGGAGAAGAAGAGGTATTCAGGGCGAGAAGATAACAAAAGTTGTACCACTGATGGAAGACGGGTGTTCTGATCTAGGGATAAAACTAGGATTTCGTGAAACTGTACACCCTTATACTGGCCTCAGAACTTCAAGTAAGTCGAATCCATAGCACACTACAACGCTGTTCTAGAGATAGAGTAGATTGCAAATGACTAACAGTACCGTTGCATGGTTTCAGTATGTTATTGAAACATGATATTAGCTCTGATTAGATAGGTTATAGGAACAGCAAACACAGTTGTTATATTCAAGTCAGCGGTGAAAATTATATTGATTTTACTAATAGTTCATATTATGCATACAGAGTACTATAACTGTAACTTCATTAATTCATGATTTGAAACAATTACTTTAATGTACTCTAATGTATGTTGTATGTCTTAAATAATACATAGATCAATGTGTTATGTAGAACTTATATTGTACTATATATTATTAATTGGTTGAAAGAATTGTAATGCCACGAAGAGATATCGGCACGTACGATGTACAAGTATATTGGAACTTTGTCCAACTAGAGTTACTATTTACAACATCCCCTCCGTCCCTCTGCCCGCTGTGCCCTGGTGAATGTTAAGTTCTGCACAAGTGGAACTAGTGCAAGAGAACCCTAAGGTAACTTGATAATAACGTGATTATTACAGAACACAGCCATATATAGTTTGTAACAAACAGTATATTGTAAAGCAGACATCCCGGAGGCAGTTCTCGGAATATCCTAGATATGTTGTGCATGTGTCATACAATATCGTGTAAAACTATCATTATTAATATATCACAGAAGTTTTAACAAAACAACAAACCTTCATGTATAGTTTAGATATGTTATTACACTTCATTTATATACATATACTTGTATTCCATAAATGTAGCTAGGAAGAAATACGAAAATAAGTTTTCATGATAATATTTAAAACATCACGTGCATTCGTCATACCGTCTTCAATGCAATAAATCCCATTTTGTTTATCAATCATGTATCGTGTTTTCAATATTAAAATACCGACGCTAACTTAATAATTTAGTCTAGTAAAAAAGGTAAATTGCAGTTTGAACTCGGCACGAAACATGCACTGTGAAGGAAACATGTAAACTTGCCACAAACTAGAATTAACTAGTCTCGTTCCATTTTATACGAAGTGCACCTCAGAGACACGGCGGAAGGTAGAAGAACTACACGAGTACAGTACAGTACAGTACAGTACAGTAGTGTACAGTGAGTGTAGAACAAGTAATAATTTTATATACACAACAACATTGCACATGACTGTAATCGATCTAGTTCATGGAAAACAACGTTACAATGTTGTTCGATTCCGTTGTGTATTGTTCCTGTTTGTTCTGATGGCCGTATGTAGGCCATTAGTATATATTTTCCCGGATCCAATATTCATGCAGATAAGTCGTTATATCGCCTAACCCGTACCGAAACGATACACGTGCGAACACATGCCATTTCAGCTTAAATCAATAGACTTCGTACCGGTTCAGTTTCAGAAATCCACGCCCTGAATAAAAAACTGAAGTATGTTCATCTCAATGTAATAAGTATTCTAGGGATTTCTGTCTTTTACTTCTCTTTCACATTACCTTATTAACATATTGTTTTATGCAAAGCCTACTATTTAAGTTATTTTCATCGGTATAATTTATGGAATATATTTTTCTTATTTACATATGCATTAGTAAGAAAAAACATAATTTATAAATGTGATATTTAAAGAAAAAAGTAATATTTTAAACTACCAATACGGAAATATTTTATGCGACGAGAAACAAAATAAAAAATCTATTTTGACAAGAGAGACAGTAATATAATTCCGTTTGGAAATGAAAATTGACATGGCCAGAATAGAAACTAAAATGGGAAAAAATGTATCACACGTTTTTGTGAAACTCTATAAATTCACAAAGCCAGATTTACACATGAGAAAAAAAAATGAACCATACCTGGTTCCGGAATTAATCTGTACATTTTCCGATTTTAATTCTCTATGGCGACGACCGATAACAATTACGTCGGTATACTTTTTTCCTAGTGGTTTAGGGGATGGGATGGAAGTAGTGGAACGGACCGGTGCAATGGCGAATACATTGGCTCAATTCATGGATTCCCGTTCAATTTTGGCTGCGATGTAATCAGCGGAGGCGACGCTTAGTATGTCACAAAAACAATTTCATTTTTCTCTTTGCAGACAGTCTAATTTCCTGCCATTCTGGTGAGCGCGAAATTGCACGTTCTAAATTTATAATCGTGCGATTATTTCACCTTAGTCTTTTTCTTCCCGAATTGCTGAAACGTCGATTCCCCATTACAATCGGTTACGGCAGAATTTAATAGTTTCGTAAAGTGGCACTGGCAGCACTGTATTTGTATGTGGAAAAGAGCATCAGAACTGCGAGCTCACATTTCATACTATACGAATAAAAAGGCAACAATTTGCCAATATCAATGTATTTTTCAATCGAATGCCTTCATATTTTTGTCGTAATAATATTTGTATTAAAATATACACACAAATTACGTAAACAAACTTGCCAAGAAATTATATCAGCCACTTGCTATGATGAACACTAATCCTATGTTGGGTTCATCAGCGCCATTACGTGAGAGATATACGTACTAATGTCTGCCTTGCTACCGCCTTAATTACACACTCGTAAACCAGTTCTAACGCGCGTTTTTGCCGCTGTCCAGTGTAGTTTTTCACCCTTCGCATACAATAATAACGTTTGGCCAACAGTTTAATTGGCAGTAATAATGTTTAATGTGTTTTCCTCTGTATACATGTTTGTGTGTGAAATACACACACCGTTATTTTCACACGTCCGTTTCAGGTTATCATGATTTTAATATCAAATTTTTTGTCATGCCGTGGCTTTGTTTTTATAATTTTGTTGTTGTTGTATGCATTGCTGTAATAAATGAGTACAGCCTACTATATGTGAACGAGTTTATTGCAACTGGGTAATTTTATTTTGAAATATTATATGACATACGCACGTAAAACATTTAATTATGTATGATGTTTCGCTCGTGCTGTTTTCACAGACATTTATTAAAATATATTTGTTTATGTATGCATATGTGAACAGTATATGTTTTGATCGAAAAATCAAAGCAGAATATGTTGTGACGTTTTACAAATTCAATATGAGCAGTATTTTATATTGTTTAATATTGTTGACAAAGGACGATCCAGTGATAATGGCAATATGAAAGTTAATTATCTGAAGATATGTTTGCACTTTACATTGTATTTCATCATTTACTTCTTACTGTATGTTGAGAACAAGTTATGAATATTACAGGCCCTTTCAAGTCTAGTTTGTTTATAAATAATGAACATTACAGAGGCTTTCATCCTTTCAGAAATACATCTTGTTCCATATTATGTTGCTCTATACACGGAATGGATGTGTATTTAATAAAGAAATATGCGATCCATTTGTCCGTGCCGGCCGGAAATGCCTTAGGAAAATCAATGTTAAGTAAGTAGGAGTGGAGCTAGCGTACGTCCGGATCCTTGCCGGATCTGTCCTGTGGGACATTCGTCCCCTGTTTCCCATACACGATACACAGTGCCCCCGGCATTCATTACAGCATTCGATTTTAACTATATCATCACCTGAGAAACATCAGTAATGTGCTGCAATGTACCGTCCATACTCGCTTCCATACACACCTATCGCATCCATAATCTCTAGTTGAATATTTAAATATACTAATTAGAACAATCTAGTTATCTGACGTCCCAGTACGAGTAGAGCTATAAATCCATCGCCACATAAACGTCAATCTACCTAACTGAAAGAAATCATAGATAACAGAGCTTCAGCTTGGATCTGGAATTTGCAAATAAAATAGATGTCAATTTTGACACAATGTAAATATCGCGCGACATGTCAATTCCCGTCTATTTGCAGATATATACTATGCTAGATTGTATTCTTTTATTTGCACTGACTTATTCGCCCGGTACAGTGCGATGGATGAGAAATGCAAGTAGATCCGTGTTTACACCATTGGTTTTATGGAGTATTTATCGTGGGACGCTGTGTGTGAAATTGCCTGACAATTGATTTGGTTGGTGTAAACTAGGTCAGAAAAGCAATCAGCTGTTCGTTCAAATTCATTTGGCACTCCTGTAAACTGTGGCACTTAAAATTACTCTAGTTTTTGCTAATGACCCAATGCCACCATTCACCGCCCGCTCAAGCGTCGCGCACGATAAATCGCCTTGTTTTTCTAGCCGAGTTCTGAATATGGACGTGGTGGAAATTGCGCTGAATTAGAGCCTCTCAGGAGTGCTTTACACATAAATGAAACGATTACGTGATTTACACATACAGATTTTCTATACTAAATCTACTGATTTAACAATTAATTCCAACCGTTTATATGAAAACATCAAATTTACAACTTTACTTTCAGTTTATTCAATAACATTCGCGTCATGCAGCTTCAAAAATCAGAATTACCTTGCGATGAATCAATTCAATGAATAAAAAAATTATACATTTACGCTGGCAGCCTTTGACTGAACACTGAATAAATATAAACTTTATATCCACATTAATATTCACCAGTTCGATCGTTTGTTCATATTCAAACATTTTTTTTATTTGGTCAACACAACCAAAATAAAAAGCAAACTAACATAGAACCATATCAATATCCATTCTCATATTCAACAGATAAATAATTTATTACACGAATACTTATCGATTGTCAAGCTTGGCAACAGTCTTTTGAATGTGATTACACGAATCAGGTATGAATGATTGATGAAGCACGGAGCAAGGTGGAACAGAAGAGAATAATAAATTACTCGATTAACTCCGCTGTTATACTTTCAAACTTTGAATTCTGTAAGACATACGTATATGCAAACTAATAAATACAGATATAGACATATTTTTTATTAAACAAATTTATTATACCACTAATCGTAGAATCTATTTCTCTTCTCGGAAAATATCCATTCAAACGAATATCATGCAATAAAATCACTTCACTACCTTGTGTATAATCTGTTTAAAATGCTATTATATATCAAAGACCCAATCCCACTGTAACAAATTACACTTCCGAGTGTATTTAGCGAGTATACATTGATTGGGTCTACTGATAGCATAACAATGCACGCGTGTAATACGAACTGATGACATCCTGTTACGATACCCATTAACATGTGAATATTGTACCATGCACGCTTTTGTTCATTGACGGTCGTGTGTAGAAATATTTGTATAATTAATTAAACCAACTGTCGATATGAAAATCCATCATATTCTATTATAATTTCATCCATTAATCTAACAGGAAACTAATCAAACTATAATTACCGGCATATTTATAGAAAACATCAGAAATTGTTTAAATATTCAACCCAGACGTACACGAACTCTTGTTTTATTTATGAATAAAATATAAATCAATAATTTATAAAAATCATCATCATATAAAACATATCTGTGCAAGTTAATAAACCGGATTTTGCTTCTGCATTGTACATAATGAATCACGTTAATTTATTCGCAAATACAAAACAATTGGAGATTTTTCGTTGTGTTTTCATGTTTTTTGGTTGGATGGACGTAGAATTTATGTGGATGAACAATCAGCCGTCGGCAAATGGATTACTCGATGTTGGCTTTCTGGTCAAGAGTTAGAGAGCGTTGCGTCTCTCCGATAATAATTTACGACTGAGCGCTCCTTACTTCAGTCTACTCCTCCATTCGGCCATCCATCTATACGTGGTGGGCGAGTTGAATATCGACCTTCCAGTGGGGGATGTTGGGTGCACACGAAATAGCTGTACGTCGGCTAAAGATGAATGGCCGGGGAATGAATGATGATTAACAGGGCAGTAAACTACCTGAATTTCACTTTGCATCAGCTCGAAAGATGGTGTGCTATCAGGAATATATCCTGCTTTCGAAAGATAGATTGACCAAATTAAAAACCTTTCAAGATTAAAGATCTTCCTGTTGATAATAAATAATGACCGTGATAAATATTCGTTAAAAGATACAGTTATATCAACTGATCGTGCAAAAGATGATTTAGAACTATAGATTAAATATTATTTGCTAAGAATTTCAATCAATTTACTTTTATATATTTTCATATCATTTTTAAACCACATATAAAACTATTATAGGCAAAAAATAGTCGTTGATAACAAGTTACAAGTAATAAAGTTATTTTAATATCCACATAAAATTAAATTAAAAAAAAGAAAACACAGCCTTCATTTCTGTAGCTATAATTATAATAATGGTCTGTAAAAATTATATACAAGTGCACTTGTGTTGTTAATTGTTATTAGCACAAGCGATTAAAACATTATCGCCGCTAACAAGCTCAAGTGAACATAGTAGCCAAGTACACAAAAACATAAAAATGTCACTAGGTTAGTCGTGTATGTGTACCGATAGATAAAATATTATTTACACAACTATTACTGTCACGATAAACGTAAAATAACAAGTGCATCACAACTTTTTTCCTCGACACACTGGGATAGCTCGCCGTCTATAAACACAGTATAAAATATTCATAGTTCGGACGTTTGACTCTTTTATCGCTAGAGGCGGACAGTGTTACAAATCCTGTGTGAGCAGCAGAACAGCCGCCCCGGATGTAATGTCTCGTGAGTAATTCGACAAGTACCCGCAGTCGCGCTGCTGTTCTTCTTCTTCTCCTCCTCCTTGCTTTATTGTTTTTGTATTTTTTGTTGTTGGCAAACGCATATGACACTTCGCGTAGACGCCGCTAGGTAATCAAAGAACAGTTAAACTTTTTTTTCTGGTCTTTTATTACTTTTTGTGTATTTGATATGAGGGCACATACGAGGGTTGTAAGTGGATCGAGACAATTTTAAAATTGAACTTATGCTGTAACAGGATTATATTGTTTTTTAACAGAATCAGTGGTACAGTTTTACAGAGATCACTACAAACAAATCTACGCATTATTACATCTATTCTCGACTAGTGAATTGAGCGATTCATACCAAGTAATAATGTTGTACGTTATTGACTGCAGTGTATCTCGACTCACAAGTTGTCTATTACCGAAGCGGAAATATTATGGCCGCGGTGGATATTTGAATTCGCGAGGCGATTCTTTGAAATTTTGAACGAGTATAAAGGCAAAAGGAAACGTGGTAAAAATACAAAATGCATGTAATTTCGGAACACGCCGACCGCTGGATTACCTATCGGCAAGCTGAACATGTGCCGCGTGCAATATACAAAACACATGGATAAATGTTACCCTGCCAAACGGTTATCGTTCTCTACTATTTTATTTTTTTATCGTGCATGCTCGAAATGAATATGTACTACTGTGTACTGCGTACAATACATTGTACATCATCTTCAACAGTGTTGTTCCTGGTAATCTGTAATTTGCTGCTCATTCACGTACACCAGCAGCATTTGCTGTTGTTGTTGTTGTTGTATTATGACCGTAATGCAAATATACCTATCACACAAAGTTCGGTACACATAATTTAGTTGCCGAAAGTGAATAAAGTTCATGGATCCTGGTAGTTGTTAATTAAACTACGGCTGAAGTTATTGCCTTTCATGGTTAATAACTTATTTCCAGAGTTTTATGTATTTCGTCGTGTTGGTTTAATATTTACGACTTGGCCGTAAACAAACTGAATTAAGCACGACAAACAGAATCCGTGCGCACGCGCACATTCAACCACTCGTACACAGTTGAATACTAAACAGTACCCCACTCTCTACCCCTAACCACTACCAACACACCCCTTCAACGTGCAACCACCACAGTTCTGTCTGTTTGTTTGCCGGTTCTCATTTTAATTTTAAATTCGAATAATGGAATTTTATTCGTTACTTGTTTTAAAAATTAGCGTAATATTTTGTGGTCCATGTAAACCAACCGGAATTAATTACTAGGTATTTTTTATTTAATTACCAAAATACAGCTCGGTAAACAACAGATAAACTATACTGTTTTCATAATTGTAAAACAATAAAGTTATAAAATATTGTATTCGTTTATTCAAAAAAGTTTAAACAACAAAGTGGAACAACTGATTGTAAATTAACTGTTATTTTTCACAATGAATACAATTCATCAAGTTGGTAGTGAGGTAGTACTATAATAAATTTCCTTCGTATATCTAGAACGCCAATATTACGGCGACTACTGTGCTGAGACCGATACCTCAGCATTATTGAAATTAAATTTTCGCATGGCCCGTGCTCAGAATTCGAACAAAAGCGTCATCGATCTCCGGACACATCCGGTACGGGACGAAAGAACAAAGCACACGGATTCCGGGACTCATAAATAAAATTAATTTCGAACCGAGGGCGCCACCCCCGCTCCGCCTCGGCCTCCCTGTGCCAACCAACCGAAAGACAAGTCATCGCTAATGCGATCGCAATAAATAAACAAAATATATCGGACATTAAAAAGCCGAAACGGATACACTGGTCGCACTGCTATCAGAGATTGCTGCACGAGTATATGTATGGGTGAGGCAGGAGGGTGGTGGGTGGGTGGAGGGGAGTGAGTGAAACATACGAAAAACCACCGGAAACTCGATAGCAATTCGTTACACTTTCGGAGCTGTGTGAACTTTGCTTGCAGATTCAATCCTGTCCATACCCGTATGTGTGGGTAAAATATCACTGATCAGCGAATAAATGTGTTTGTGTCCAGTTGAAATATTTATCCACCAATGTTCGACTATCTGAAAATATGTCTGACTGTATGTCGAGAGTGTAATATTGTTAGCCTCGGCGAAATATAGTCAAATCCCCCTGGCAATGTGCTAGTCATAATACTGAATATGAATCTTTTACATGAAACATATTATTCCGCATACTGGCAATATTTGAAGGTACACAACTAGAGCTCACGGAGAATGCAACTCGCGAACCGGAAATCGGAAAATCGGTAAGAAACCCACGACACGAAAACTTGTTTATATAAGCCAACACTAGCGCAGATGAAATAGGCAGTTTTGTGAGCCAATCGATTCGCATTTGTTGTGTATTATTCGTACACAGCCAATACAGCCGAAAAATTGTTACAATATTGTTTGGTTGGTAATAGAAAATTACCAGGGAATTTATTGCATATTTATTTTATGTTTGTAGTGCCCCTGGGAACAATGCATTACTATTTAATCTCACTATAAAATCAAAAATTAATATTGTATTTTTAATATTCCTCTTCGGGAGAGTTACGCAGTATAATTTTGTAACCCACAAGATTAATTTATTTTGAAATTTCAATTTACAATTTAATTTTTATGCAAACATAAAATTAATGCGTTTTAGTTGCAAATATATGCAATGAATTTTATTAGAATTTTACTGAATTTACATACAGAATAATATTTACTATTAATCCTTATATCCTTAATAATATAATTTATCATATTTCTTCAAATGAAATATATGTTTCATTTATATAATTACTCTTACTGGTACTGACTCTAAGTTTCAATTGATTAATAGAATTATGAAGTGACTGATGAACTAAAGTACTAGGAATTTAAGATACATATTAAAAGTATCTTCAATTAAAATCACTGAAATACGTTTTTGTATCATCAAATAACATCGACACTTTGAAACTACACTCTATGCATGTATACGTATGTGTGTTTGTGTACAGGGCCGGGTTAACATCGATCTTTCAATTACACTCAGCTTTACATATTTGTTTTGTTGGCAATGCTTCCATGGTGCGTTTTTTCAGTTCGCGAACTTTTCACGAACTTTACAAACGATCGCCGACAGTTGAATAACGTTTATAAATTATTTTGATTTCGTTTACGTGCGTTCTGGGACGCACCGAATGGATTTATTGATATTGTACGCTAGATGCCAGAGGTTCGATACCAAACAACGGTTTTGTGCTTTTGTGTAGTTGTTAGTTTGTGTCTGGTATTTGAAATGAATTCTTTGTGGTATCCTGTTTATACATACAGTATATTCTATCAATAAATCTTTTGCCTGTGTGTCTATGGACTATAAAGATTATTAATGTAATTAAAGTTGTATGTGTTCGTTTCTAGTTCTTGATAATTTCAAGTAATATAACAGTCTTATTTTGTTCAGATACCTAACGAAAACCATGATTAATTTTCGTAAGAATTCAGACAAAAAGATATATCATTATATAAGAAGATAATTTCATTTCTTTTATAATTACAACTGTCGGTAATAAATATCAACCTCAAGAAACTCGCTAATCCATAAATTCATTTTATTTATTACTATCTTACAGCTGGCGGAAAGCAAACAAATTAAAAAATTACACATTGTCCAACATTTGAAAAAAGGTTGTTGGAGTGGAGCGACGGACGATAAACAAGCGAACATCTCACGTGATGTCGCTCCGTAGATTAAAAGAAAAACGAACACAGTTCAAGTCAGAAAGAGAAGAAGAAGAAAAAGAGAGGACTAGGGTAGCGGATGCCGGCATGAAAACCATAATTAAGACGGTTGGCTGTGCAAGGTCCATATATCAGGACGGGCTACAAGTGTTGAAACAAGTACATACATGCCTCTGTTACTAGCTAGCTTGGGTGCTGCCCTCTGTGAATTTGCTGCTTGTTCCCACTTGCGCAGACCACTTGAGACCGAAGAGTTTTATTTTCCTTTCGAGTCGACACGAAACTAAGAACAATTAAATACTTTTATCTTCGCGCAAATACATACGCTCGACCAGTACATGAGTACCGGTATATATTTTATTTCTACACTCAACTAATATAGCTAAAGATCACAGTAGATATTATGTATTCGATATATTGTAAGTTTATAAAAAATTCTTTATCGTCATCTGCAATTAAAGATTGCTTGTGAATTATTTGATTGAAAATCCTAGACGACTTGCCAGTACAGTATGAATTTAGTTTTACTCGTTCTATACTTCCAATCTTACTTGGAGCTATTCATTCACGAACTATGCATAGAATCATGCTGCCAATAATTTAATTCATAAGCAATACAAAAACATTCATTCATACAGTAAACTGTTCCTCGTTCAAGTGAATAAAACACAACTTTACTGAATTCATAAACAAAACATGAAAGTGAAATTCATGATAGCAATATTGAAAGAGCTCCCTCCAATCTACGGCCAAGGAGTAACAACATAGAATATGAACCTTCCCCGACCGGAAATGTAATGCATTGGCTGGGGTGGGAGCGAGGGATGGTAGGGAGTGGGTTGGGCACGGAATGGAAGGGGGGGAAGTATATATTGTATCGAGCTGTACGGCAATTAGCTGGCGATAGAATAGCGCTTTTCATCACGTGCACCCGAGAACACGAACCTCATTGAAATAACTGCTAAAAGCAGTTTAACTCATTTACGTATCGCTGTACTGTACGTTAACTGCAGCAACGATGGAAGCACCGTTGTTTTTATATCAAGTCTTCCCTATAAGGAGTGTGAAATTCTTCGTTATTTACTAGAATATTCATTGTTTGTTTTTTACACAGTGAACAATGCTTAAACGAGAAGTATCTTAATTTAGATGAAAATCTATTTCAAATATATAATATAGATATGTCTATAAGAATATATTTGTCAATCTTAAATCACGGATGAAAATTCTACATTTCTCAGTGAAAAAGAATATATACACAACTAGCTGAAGCTTGTTTAAACAGTTAAAAACCATAAGAAGGTTATAAAATAAAGTTAATACTAGGTCTGGTAGGATCCCTTCTAAGTTAGGAACCGCTACGGAATCCTGGGAAAGCAAACGACAACACCAAGTTGGTTTTCCATGTCGTGGTTTCTACTACAATGTCCTATTCGGGCCGATAAGGATTACACTTTGTCCGTCTAACTCTCTTTAACAAGAGATCCTCGTCCTATCTCCATCCAGTCCATCCACTTTCCCCATTTATCCCTCTCTCTCTCTTTCTCCCTCTCTCTTCATCCTCTGCAGCTCTCTTCCTCCATGTTCTAACCACCAGTGGCCGTCTGTATTTCGTTCTGCACAACGTTTTTATTTTAGTCCCAACTTGTGCGGTTTGCCAGTTCCGCAACAGATAAGAATTTAAAGTTTTCAAGCAACGAAACATTGTTGAAAATGGAAAATAACACTTGACTAATTGTATTAGGATAATATAGCATTATAGAATGTACACTCTGTAACACTAATATATTGGGTTGACATTGAAATTAAGAAGATATTATTGATGATCAACGTGGTAACAGCTAGTTTGTTAATCTATTTTCTCAAACGGAAGCTATTAGAGAAATGTATTAAAACTTTATAGTAAACTATCTAATTTAGATACAATCTCTATATCGTCTTGGTATCTTATAAGACAGGAACTCATCTGAACTTGGAGCTGTGTGCAATGCTTACACAAGTTAAGTACATATTTCGCTGAGTGTACGTGTGCTTGGTGTTTATCGTTTACACCGGTGTTGGATCCAAGATCTCTCTATATGTATGTACGTGTGTGTGTGTGTGTGGATGGCTGGTAATTTTCCATAGCATCAGCGAGCAGCGGAACGTTGTACTGCCAGCGCATCTTCGTGTAAGTAGCCATTCGAGTGACATCATGATCGCTTGCAAGCACAAGATACGAGCGAACAGGCCCTTACACCAGCACGGCACGATTGCAGTCATGAACGGGCGAATGTCAACCAACACCCAACCAGTGCCGGCACATATAGGTTCTTTTTTATTTTATCTTTGCTTAATCAAAGAACGGAAAATATTTCGTTTGAAAATCAACAAAATTTATAATAGAAAATTCCTATAAAATTATATTTGCATCTCCAAATCATTGTTAACATGCTACTTCCTCTTTATGTTGAATCACACTACCAATTTTTTACCAAACTGCAAAAAAAAACACCTAAATACTTTCACCTTCCCAACACCATGAAAATCTAATCGACTTTGTGCCAAAAATCAAAACCACGCTTCAGTTCACCTTAATTAGCTTCATCCGCCCAGTATCACGTACGCTGCTGAATAAGAAACTTGCCTCCCTCCCTCTCTCTCTTTCTGTCACCCCTTGTGTTCACATGTGTGTACGTGTAGGGATATTACTACTACACGAGAAGGGCGAACGTTCGTTGCTTGACTGTGAACATCCAACTATGCTGTCGGTATCTGATCAGTTGGAAACGGGGGCGAAACGGCCATTTCGGATAACTGCCCGTGTGGTAATAGCCGAGCAACGTCGCCGGCACCCCGATTACACATCAAAAGCTGCCGTGAAATTAAGTTTTTACGCTGATAATTTGTGATGGAACGCTGTACCTGTGCGCCGGTTACTGCAAATGACATAACTCTAAGTGAAACTGAAGCTGAATTGATTTCCCTCTGACACGAGATCATACATGTAAACAGCGAATAGTGTTTCGTGTAGTGACTTGCAACATGCTCACTGGAATATAAATCAAACTCTGCTCTTGTAGATTTGCAATGTGAAATCGCTAGCAATGATCAGTTTTGAGTTTATCTGTTAAATAGAAGTAAAATAATTCTCTGTTCGAGTAAGAAGCAAATAAAACTGATGGTAAAAATTCAAAAAGAACATCTGTTTGTCCTACAATAATATTTGATTTGGATTGTACTTCCAATGCAGAATAGTGTAATGATCTGAAATTCATACAGAGTTAACCAGACTATCTTATATTATTATACATTCGTCAACATCTTCATGAGAATCCGCCGAATCATAAATCATTTTAACAGTGACAAGATCATAAATAGATTGATTGAGTACCACCCAAAAATAACTCCTAACGAAATTATCGTACATGCTCTGATAACAGAAATATACTTTACCCACGTTTCACTAAATTTCTCAAAATAGACATATAAATTATGTATTAAATTGATCCGTCGGCCAGATATTTTGAATGATTGCGTTTGACGTTCGATTGTATTATGAAGGACGATATTCTTTAAAAATTCAAATGCGTCACGGGAATATATATACAGGTACATGATAGAGGACATATCCTCATTAAATATATATGCTCTTGTCATCATACCTTTGCTGTCAATAAGCGGCCAATGAACTTTCATACTGAAATTTTTAACTCCTCTTTTATTTTGATCTTATTAAAGTTGATTCCTCTGGGAACACACACATATACACTTTATGTGTGAATGTTACAGAAATGGAATGGTTATGATTGTATCTTTTCACATGAAATTCTGAACAATTAATTAAAAGCTTGTATTCCTACCATGTGTTTTATATTCGAATTAATCGTGTGACCTTATCGCGATGCAAAATATTTTCAATTAAAAGAACTGTATTCCGGATTTGGAATTTGGTATTTAAATCGTTGTCAATTTCCTTCGCGCTCGGATTCAGGTCGGATTTACCATCAATATACCTACGAAGACGAAGAATTCTAATCACTGCTGAAGAACGAGAAAGCAGAAAAGTATCATGAATATTAAACGACGAATAAATAGCGTGTACCAAAGTTAGAAATTCCCTGTCCCTGTGAGGAACGGACGCTTTTTGTTAATAAATAGCATTGTAATTATGCAACTGGGTGTCCGTGACTGGTTGCAACAGGCTGGCCCATTCTTCTACTGAAATGTTTGCTCTAGTGACCTTATAAATATGCAATCGTTGTGAGTTATTGTTTCAATTTGAACGAACAACCAGGAATGCTACACGTTGTTTCCTGTTCAAGTCGATATAATGAATACTCACTGTATTATTGAAACGTCATGTACGTACGGAACTGGATTGCATCCATTTGTGTTGATACTATTGTTGATCTATCGAACATCATATCGACTCGAATGTGTGTTATTTTTGCGTTAAATGTATTACAATGAAACTAATATGACATTCATATGGAGATACCACTTTTCAAAACAACGATAAACTCATAACAATGTGATAAAAAAGAATCAATGTATAAATGAATAAAATTGTCCCATAGTTATTAGTGATCCTAACGTTCTAGAAAATTAAGACCTCTGCATTTGAACATCCATCATTGGTATAGCATTTAAGCAATAATCTAAATGAAAAGTTACAAGTAAATAATTGAGTAAAGTAGGAATTAGAACCACACAGAATAATGAATTAAGTATAAAGTTGGCCGAAAATATTTGTCAACCGTATCCCACATCTTTTAATAATTCATTAATTATGCCATTAACAATCTGTCTCTCACGGTGATGAATATTAGATAAACGACAGTCAAAATCATTAAACAGTATTGCCGAGTAGCAACAAAGAGAAACGAGTAAGAAGAAAGTTAAAATATATAACTTGTGACCATCACAATTAATTATTTACAGCCAACCAGGGTCAATTTCTTCGCTCAAATAATTATTAAATTATTCTTTGACAAAAGTAGACGCTGCATAACTCTAAGACAACAGAGGGACACGAATATAACGGGTCATAATAAATTTTAACTTATAACGGCACACTGGGATACTCTTTCATCTTAATCATGATTAGTCTTGTCTCTTTCTATATTGAGAGAGGCAAGATCCACTTTCCTCGTAAAAGTCAGGGGTGTGGGGTAGGGTACTACTTGTTTATTCGAGGTGGTCGTGTGCCCCCTCCACGTGGCACGTGATGTGCGCCTCTGACGTGGGTCCTCTAATTTATACTGTGTGCGTGATTAATTATAAGATTATGACTAATAATGTTGGCACAGTGTTTTCGCTGTCTTTCTGAATTGTAGGCAGGTAGCTATGCAAATATTATATAATATATAAGAGCCGCTCCCCCAGCACAGGAAGTAGAAGTGTTGTTGCTTGGAGACTGAGAAATGACAGATGTCATTAAATGCAATGGCATAAGAGTAGTCATATCCTACGTACTAAATACCTGTACAAACTTTCAAACAATACACAATACTCTTGAAATAACAAAACCCTAACGTATCATGAATAAAGTTGAAATGTAGAAATTCTACTAAGCAAACCACGTTCGTTCCCAGTTTATCTCACAAATTGTTTATTTGTTTTATTCTACTGCATATACTACTGTATAGACCAACAAGAGTAAGTCATAATATTTCATGGTTAAAAATAATTATTTGCAACAATGATACATAAAGTTGAATGTCAGATAAACAACAAGCTTCTTGCTTGTTAGCAGCTATACAGTGAGGTTGAACTATAGCTGTGTGCTGCAGATATAGCTGTGTGCTGTAGCTGGAGAGGAGATAATGGAAGCATATAAGAAACGAGAGGCAAAAGTCGTAAGGCTGTTTGTTGCCGGATGCGTGAGATATACATTAAGATGTGAATCCTGAGATGAGCATTAAGATATCCATTCAGTTATAACATCAGCTCTTAGCTGTACATAGCAGCCAGCCAGCCAGCCAGCTAGCTAGCTAGCAAGTAAGTGAGCAAGTATAGAACAATGCCAGCAGCACCACACAGATAGCGTTCCGACGCTTCCCGCACCGACGTTAATCATACTCAGTTGCCTTTATGCATCGGTAAACATCAACAGCAGCAGAACATCATTAGCATAATCGTTACACGCCAATTCCACGAATTAATTTTTATTGCTGCGGTGTAATACGGACTTTTCGCTGTTATTCTAATCGACGATGGTACGAATTTGTTGGGTTTTACGAGGTACGGCTGAAATTACGGACAGGCACAGCAAGTGCGGCAGCCGCCTCGTAAAATGTCTCTTGCAGGCTTTGTCGAGCGATGACTACCGACTACCTACTACTCACGCTTGTGTTACGGGTGGCGGCGGTACGTTGTACTTTGCCAATGTGCCACCGCTGACAGGGGTGGCGCTGGCGTCGCTGATTAAGATGTTTGTTTGACAGGCCGGTGTGACGAAGTTTACCCCAAAGCGGTTTTCGTGTTGATTCATCACGGTTACTTGTTCCAGCACTTTATGTCACGCACTCGTAAGCGAAATTGCGAAATTCTTACTTGTTCAAACACGCACACACACACACACACACTCAGGGTTAAGTGTAGTCTCCGATAATTAACACATACAGAACCGATTTGTTAATGATCAATAGTCATTAACCAGGATAAATCACAAAATTAGAGGGTTTATTTTGAAATATCAGCGTAACAATTATCTATTGCTACGTAATACAAAAATTAAGTCTATTAAAGATATTATTTTGCAGTGTACTGTGTCACAAATTATAAAATATAAATTTTTAATTAAATAAACAGGTTTCGTTGTCAGATTTTTTTTGTAGGAATTTACCATTTCATATTTGAAACAGACATCTCCGTATAGCTTGTGTGAATACAAAACAACCTGCCAATATCCGTATGGAATAATATAATTAATTAACAAACAAAAACTGTAACATAGCTTTTGTCAAACAAAGCACACTAAATTAATTAAAACAAATAACTAATTTACACGTGTATATTAGCTTTAGAATTTGCAATACATGTTATTTATTCATTTCAATGACAAAAAATTGTCTGGCTCCATATTTAGATGTAAATAAATCTCTATTATTTCTTCATGAAAACATAATTCTTCTTATACAAAAGTACATTATTTATGAAAAAAATACCATTTTAATATTGTCATATACTATTTTACTGCATCGTTAGCAGTATACATATTTACTTTTATCACGATAAATGTATTCAGTATCAAAAAAATAAACAAATATATTCCCGGTTGTAATAAAACCATGTTAATATCCAGTAAACGTGTCGATTTTTCAGGAAAGAATTTGACCACGAAACAAATATGCACAAGTATTGAACACACACACACACAGCACTCTAGATCCACCGCATATACGCATAGTGACGCGAAAAAAATTGTCCAATTTTTAATCTGCGTAATGCGACACGTACGGTTCGTTTAATTTTCATGATTTCAAGTGATGCCGTCGTCGCAGAGTGGCGCCACCAGTACAGCATGTCACTGCGGTAGCACGCATTAGTGGACATTTTGTAATATCCGGTTCCTCTTTATTATGGTGTCTGTTTGCACAGATTAGCTCCCGTCATTGTTTCCCCGATGTCTACGCCACTGGTGGTGGTAGCAGCAGTCAGCAATCAGCGAGTATGTTATTAAAATCCGTGGAAAAATTGCGATTTTATTATAGAGAAAGGCCGACACTCGGTTTTATTAATTTCAGATACCAAATTGTGGTCGGCCAGTGACGAGACGAGTCCGCATTTTTTTGTTACACAAATACCTTTCGATTTTCTACGAATATTGCCAAATCCAGCTGTATTTACTAATGTCTGGTGACGTACGAGAATATAAAACTGAACGTATGTTATATAAAATGAAGATAATAGCAGCATTAAAGTAAAAGTAGAAGCAAAAGAGCGCAAGTATCTAAAACAATAATCGCTTAAGGATAACTAAAACATTAGATCATTTTAGTTACCAGTAATACATACATGCTGTGCGGGTCGTAAACCTGCAGTTCTCAATAAAACTTTATGGAAGGTGTACAATATTTTGGCACTGGAATATTGGTTAGATTTGAAATATCACCGTGTGTTATGTAAATACAACGTAAAATGATGTCATATTATCTGTTATCATATTTAGTAGTTGAACAATAAACTGACTAACTTGTAACGGAATATTTTCGAATGTATAACAAGTATGAAACAATGTTGTATTTATCGTAACATCATCATCATTTTGAAAAACAATTCCTGTTCTGATTCGACATCGCAGCAGTTACAAATAAAATGTATTTATTTCCCGTTCGAGTAGGATATGAACATACATATACATAAATACACATTTGTACATACGTGCACGCACACACACACGCACGGTATGTAATACATATACACGTACACGTCTAGATATCAATGTAACAAAATGTAATATATTCCATTGTTGTTTACAAAACATAATGATTTACGTTCGTCGTTCGGCAGCATTTTTATGAAAATGAAACAAATATAATTCCCGGATATTGACGACACTTTTTGCACGGGTTATTTATGAGTTTTCGGACATGAAATCTCGATCGCTTGTGCCAATATTTGCACAGGAATTTTGCAATTTTTATTGACAATTTTACTCGACAACCCGTCAAAAGATTATCGCGCTCGCTTGTCAACCGCGGAAATTCTTTTATTGAATATCTGTCCGGTAGTGGCACCCCTGTCAGTGCATACACATATGTATACTTTATACACGGTGCCAACCAGGGAATCATATGTACCAATATCGGTATCAGTCAATGCCCTTTACATTAATATCTCCCGAAATAATCACCGCAGTAAAATTAAGATTAAATTCAATATTATATCTTTTTTCGTACGATAGTATTGTTGAAATTATAGAATTTGCTGATTTACAGAGAAAAATGTTTATTGAAAATATCTAAAATTAAATTTCATTTTGTAACATATATAAATAATAAGATAAGAATAAGAAACTATGCATATCGTTCTAATATATAATATGATTCTACATATCCTGACTAAAACGAATATAATTTAAAACAAGTTAGTGTTATTATCCATATTTGAACGTAGAATAGACATATGAAAAATCCCCTGCTACAAGTAGTTATACTATTCTAATCCAATGTCCTGAATATATTTGTATCAGACAAATAAACTAATTTGAAACTGTCAGTTCACGTTAACCGCAAACCGAAATTACAATCCTACATTCTGTATTCACTGCTCTTTAATGTCATATGATGAAGATTTGAAGTAATAAAGTAGCTTATTAAATGTCATTACATTTTAAATTATGTATATATGTAATTATGATTAAAACATGAAAAGTAGAAACGAAACAACAGTGGAGACTTTTAAATCCTTAATATATTTTTAAGTAAGTCCAGAACGAATATATATATTTGAGTACTTTTTTAACAAGTTTATAAATAGCACAAGAGACATTTTGTCGTTAGTAATAAATTTCACTGATGGCATTTTGACTTCAGAACCTTCGACTTCTACTTTACAAAAAACTTTAACATAAAAGAGCTTTTGTTATTGTTATCTTGCGCCATGATTAATGATAACTTGCTGACGAGTTACAATCCACAGCCCCAGCCCCGTAAAAGACATAGAAAACAAGCGTAGACATGTTCTTATATGAGTAAGTGCTCTAGTACAAATAATGTGATTGTACGAGAGAGTGTAAAAGTATATCGAAGAAATATACTTACCGAATATGTATTGTGTAGATACTGGTCAACTATCAATATCAATATGACTAGAGCTGGGTAAGCCGCTTACGAACTATACAGTCAATAATCCTACACTTGCATAGTTTATTACTAACCAACACTGACTGTAAATATGATTAATTTATGGTCCAATTAATTCAATAAAACTCATTCAGGCTTGAACAATGAATGAGTGACTGGTACAAGCATCATTGCAAGAGCACAACAGTACGACATATGTATGTGGCCAGTATAATTGTCATAGACACATATAGCTGAACAGACATCACAAGCACAATAGATGAAAGTATTTACAGACACTAAACATTAGACAGACAGTAACATAGACAGTCATTACAAGTCATTAACAATGATGAGATGATGATTAATAATTTGCAAGTTGCCAGTCAGACGTTGACGATGTGCTGGAAACTTCGATAGTTTACGCTAACGCGCGATAACACGATTCGTCCGTCGGTGAGAGAATTGCGCCCGACGAATAGTATAAGCACACTGACAATTCCAACCGTTGTGCAGCGTCTCTTTAGCGGCTTGTACACCGTCACGACGCCGACGCATGCGCGCGTCCACAACTCGTCGACGGCGGCAGCGGCACCGACGACGACGACGACGTTGGCGGTGTCCACAGACGGGACGCCGGCGTCGAATCGATATGATATATCCAAACTTGCACTACGTACTTGACGGCGGTACTAGTTGGCCAGGTTGGCTGGTGTAAATGCAGCTTTATATATGCATCCGTGTTTGTAATTGTCGCTTGTACTAGCACTTGCTTTCCTCACGGCCTTTACTCACTCAGTAACTCTCTTTCTCTGTTACACAACATTACACTCCGTGTTGTGCGCGTGTTTTTCTATATTTTTTCCTCATCGCTTGCGTTGCGTTGCTTTATTTGCTTGTTCGAGTTTGTTTGTTTCAGAGTAGAGTATACGATTAAGCTTTATCCGGATTATTATCGAGATTATCGCGTTCTAGTTATTTTAATGGGTTTAAGTTGCAAATGTTTTTGCCACTTGTAAAAGTTTTAATTTTAATGGTATTGCATTGTTGGATTACGGTAATTCGAGACTTGTTATCGTGTACAAATCGTTCAACTTAATAACACAACATGCGTTACTAACGTATTCTTGTATTTCAAAGTAATTTTACTTTTAAATTCGATAGATAATCACGCATATATCCACCTAGTTTCTCTGTAAGTCTCACTTCCAGTAGGTACATAAACTTGTTTTCGGTTATCTTATTTAACACACTTTCATGCATTCGTCAGTTCTGTCAGAAATTTACTATAATATCCAAATAAAATGAAATAATACAAAAATAATTACGTTTTTTTTTTCATTTAAATGTCTAAACTCTGTTCGTTCCTGTTCTAATTTTATCTTTTTTTTATATATAACACAAATATTGACTTTGCCTTTTTACCATTCCAGGAGAAAAATATTTTATTCATTTTGTGTACACTTGTAATTTAATGCATATATCTTTCATAGCATTGACCGACATTTTCCGTACATATTTACTAAAATAAAATGTTACATTACCTACATACACACGTATGT
>JAGJTL010000073.1:1730961-1748511 GCA_022063505.1 Calosoma granatense | reverse complement strand
GTGTGTACACGAGTATGCATATTATTAATAACAAATAAATAAATATCAAAAAGTTCTGATGATTGATATGAAATAGATATGTACTCACAATAAACAAACAAATATTTGTCATCATGAAAATCATCATCATTTATCTGATCGAACCCGTTATGTAACAGAAGTCAAATATCTGAATCTTGAATCGTGATAAATGAATAAAAAAACCTCACTTAACACACAGGACAAGCACAAATTATTGTTCGCCATATTTGGCAGAAAATACAAGAGTAATATTTGTTTTATAAATGTTACTATAAATAGGAAGTGAATGTACACCCCTCATCTAATTCACCTCTGAGTTGAAGTTGTGAGTATAAAAATCGTTCAACGTGAAATTTACATGTAGACTGTTTTAAATAGAGTATTCCACTGGGCGTATCACGTTTAATAATTGAGCAATGCTTTTAGGTGGATATTTATTTTAGCGGACAGGTTTTAAAATACTCGTTCACATGGCCGGTGTGAGACACTAATGTCCTCCGGCCTTCCTGCCTTCCCGTATTCATTCATTACTGGAAAAAACAACACCACAAATAACATCATTCCGTGTAGGATTTTTCACGAGCAACCATAATTATCTATATTGTTCATATATGTTGATGAAAACTTTTGATTTGGTCAAGTTTTAACTGGTCTTTTATACCTAGTTATAAACATAATATACATCCGTTATATAGAGATTGAAATACATTATTTTAATAAAATGTAACTATACTTCAGTAAACAACATTACAGTAAATATAGTAGTTTTTATATATAATTTGTGAACATTACCTGTGCTCTTATAGTTGCTTTTACAAGTTATAAAATGGTTATGAACACATCATATATACAAACACTGCCATATTCATGTAATATACATTTACAAATCCTGTATCCTGTATATAAATACAGGTAAATAGGAATATTTGTGTTATTGGACAGTATGTGTGCATATATTCACATGATGCATATATACATATGTGTATGTGTGCGTATATGTTTGTAGGTATATTTGCTTAAATTAGTGGGCACGTGTCGTCCCTGGGTCAGATATGATGATATTTCGCTGTCAGCAGTATGCTCTCTGTACAATTAAACTGGTGTCCATCTGACAAATGATTTGTAAATATAAACTTTACAGGACGCCTCGAGCAATAGCAACAGCATCAGTCGAGAGTACACACGCACGTCCATAAACGTGTACGTTCACACGTATAAACCTATGTATACTTGTACATACACGTATATATGTATATGTTAACCCTATGGCCAGGCTAACGAATACATCTCACAGGACACAATTCCCATTGCGAATATGTACAGATAATTACAAAGATAGATTCGGTATGTATAAATGTATGTAGCATTGTGCGTGCACGTATATAGTGATGTATTTATTATTATGGCGCATGTGACTTGTGATATGTGAACCTGTTTGCAAGCAGTGTATGTAGAACAGTAATTATAATTATCACTAGATGCTCAGAGAATAGAATTAAGCGTTGTTAGTTGTAATCTGAAATTCTAGTTTTCATTGCGCTATAGGAAGTGTCATATTCGTAATTAGAGTTGCAACAAAGCACAAAGTTTGGAAAAATATTATATTTTCTTCGTTTACTTCGTGGTATCGCATAATTTTTCAATAAAAATATATATTTCTTTACTTTGTATAAACCACATTTATTATTGCAACATGTTTCGAAAACATTGTGTCATTTTCAAGTAAAAACAAAAATTAAATATAAATAAACAACACATTAACAAAAAATCAATGACACAATGTTGTCGAAACATGTTGCAATAATGTAATAAATGTGGTTTATACAAAGTAAAGAAATATATATTTTCACAAAGTTTGGCATTTGTCAATGGATCATTGAAAAAAATCAGAGAAAACACAAACCGCGTCCACATTAATTAGCTGTAAACAACTACAATTAGCGCAATAAACAAGCGAATTGCGATCAAAGGGTATCACAGTGTCCCTGTTGTTCGTCTGTCATTCCGGTACATACACATTTACACATATATACACATACAATGTGTTATACAAAGTTATACATACATACACGTATAATTTGTGTTGAATGTAGCTAAAGTGTTGATGAATTGTAAACGAACGACCCTGTACTGTTGAATATAGTGCGAAACGTTTTCAAAACCGGATACATGCGTCGGAAACGCAACGTTGGTGATTGTAACAATGTTCAGAGGGGGCATGGGTCGGTCGGTCAAACAGATATCCACACTGCCTACCGACATACAGAGAGTTGAGGCTCTGTAAGCACACTGATGTTTAGAAGTTGTAAAGTTAAACAGTAACGAATTATAGGTCAAACAATACATTTGTTGGTTGAAGTAGCACAGAGAGTGGGGCATTTGAAATATATATTGTTTATATAAAAAAGAATTTAAGGTCTATTAAAGAAATATAAGCTATCACAGTATTTAGTGTGTTTTAAATATAATACAAGGTAAGTTAGATAAAAATATGTAATATGAACTTAAGCCTGTAAAATCTTAAAAATGTCAGTTCAGTAACTTGTAATGCATTAGGGCCATTTTTCACTAGCAACACTCAATCCTTTGTCCTTTACAAGGAACCAGCGCCTAGACGTATACACCACAACTAACTTCTGGAATTATCGATTCAATCATTCCCAATGATTGACAAGTCTAACCCTCTTGACAAAGGTATGACCTCGGTGACATATATCTCAAGCTAGTCCTTAAGACACCCCTGTAATACATTACACACACAGGCCGACCTAAGCCAAGCCAATCCAAGGGGTGTATATAATCTATGTCAGTCTTCAATTTATTTGATTCGTGTATTGAAACACGATCCCTCTCCAGGGTGCTCGACCCCTTTTACCCTACTGTGCCCTTTCAGCTTTGTATGTTTTACGCGTGTACAAAGGGCCGACAAAGCCTCTAGCATAATACAGCGTATTCTTTTCACATCGACATTTCGGAATTATGATGATTTTTTGTAAAAAGTACGCTTAATATAGATTTATTTCCTGTAGAGTCACACGATCTTTATAATGGTATACATACACTTCATAATTAAACTCATGACGTGCTGCAGGAACTTGATTGATTTTTAAGGATCTTCAAAGAAAGAAGAATTGTAAACAACGTGTAATACTGAATAGAACTTTTATGTATACAAAAAGTAGTAAAAATTGGCAGGAAAATGATTATAGCATTATTTTTATCAAACAGCGATATTTATTTTTATATATACCTACATTATTATTAATAGTAATTGGCAAGTAATAAGGAGAATTCTTTCCTGCTAATTGTATCGTATAACGAAAACGCTACTAACATCTATAAATGGGGGTAAAATTTAAATAGAAACTTTTAATTTACAAACTACCTTGGAATAGACTATTAATTCGTTTAAATTTAAATAATAAAAGAGCAGTTATTATAGAGAAATAAAATGTTTTACTCATATTAAATCACAACTAAATAGGGGTAGTTACCCCAAGCGACCGTGTGGCCTAATGGATAAGGCGTCGGACTTCGAATCCGAAGATTGCAGGTTCGAGTCCTGTCACGGTCGAGTACAATTTTTATGTTTTCAGTAAATTCTTATGTTGTTATGCACTTTAAAATGTTTTCTTCTAGTAATTATAATGAGACGTTAGAGAAAGAACGTATTTTTGTCTTTGCTATAAGGATAAATGCAGTCAATATTTTCAGGATACAAGTTTTAACATGTAACATCATTTACTGATTGTTATAAACAATTTTCCACCCCTTACATGTAATGTCATGTGACCGTGTGGCCTAATGGATAAGGCGTCGGACTTCGGATCCGAAGATTGCAGGTTCGAGTCCTGTCACGGTCGATTAACACTTTTATAAACACTTGTAAGTATAAGAAAGTAAGTACTTTCTCGTTGCTCCAACTGATACTAAGATAATTATCTCAATAGCAATAAGTACATAGCATGAACTTTCATTAAGAATACTTCTATGAATATGAATTTCCTACCGGATTTCCCAAGAAAAATAGAGATTCCTCTCGAACTTGTCGATGCTATGCTCCACTATCTTGACACAACAACTTTTGGTCCTATACATTTATATATGTAAATAAATATTCAGTCAAATAGGACAGATCTACAATAGATTTAGTCTGCATCTTAAAATAAATATTAATAGGAAGAATTCTTTTGGACAAGGAATTTGCAGGATATGCAGAACACTAAATATCTGACCGTGTGGCCTAATGGATAAGGCGTCGGACTTCGGATCCGAAGACTGCAGGTTCGAGTCCTGTCACGGTCGAAGGATACTTTTGTACATTGTAAGAATGTTCATGCTACTATTTCAAAGTTAGAGATATAATTTTAGAGTGAAGCTTAATATTCATTATACTTAATTCATCTTTTATTTCATTAACCACTGCTCAAGTAAGCAACTTTTTACAGTGTATGTATTCAAAATACAACTTGCGCACGTTTGTAAACTTCTCTATTTTACACTTATTACCATATTTGGACTAGATAACTTTGGCACATGCAAAAATGATTCCTGTCTGACCGTGTGGCCTAATGGATAAGGCGTCGGACTTCGAATCCGAAGATTGCAGGTTCGAGTCCTGTCACGGTCGAAAAGGAACATTTTTATGAATTACAGTATATTCCTGCTAATGTGTTATATCTTATGCTTTCTCGATGCTATCTGAATCGTCTTAATAATTGCCTACTGAATTCATAAAATGAGCACTATATTCTTCTGTCTCCAGCAGTGATATCCGTAGTTTTGTTAGACTTAATATCAGCTTAAGAATACTAGGATAATGATTTATATAGGATATTAGCAGTAATATTATCAACATACGAATATGTAACTTCATGTGAATATGCATGTACATTGGCTGTTAACATGAGATAGAGATTTGATAATTTCCAATTAGGTATTAACATAACACTATTCAGTCTGTCTGATTGCTATGCCTTATCTGACTGATGCCTCACATACATCCGCACGCAACTACATAATCATTAACGTCTATATAGTACGTGTACTAGTGTGCTTATATACATAGAACATGTTAAGCTGAAGCCGGTTCATATCGCAGGTCCGATCAGTTCCGGAAATTGAAGAGTCCTAGTTGTAACATTGGCGTTTACCAGCTGAGTAACAGGTCACTTTCACAGTTCACGTCAATGGATGTAATTAACTTACAGCAGCCAACTGCGATTCACATATGCGAGAAATACGTAGTAGCAACCCAACTAACTCTACGTGCTCACCACTCAACAATCCCGAACAACGAACGAATGTTATCAGAATTACTTTCCATCAGATCAATGCACGTTTACAAGGGTATCGGACTACGGCCCAAGGGAATTATAGGGCCGTCGCTACCCTCTAAGTTTCACCCTTTGGACTTACATGTGACACACCGGCGCCACCACATTCCAAATCTATCAAAACTCAACTCAATGTACGGAGGTCGTAAGGTACATAATCGTTAGTAAACACGTGCAGACTGTTGTCCATTGTGCAGTGCCGTACAATTACGGCATTTAATTTGCAATTGTATCGTTGTTAAAATTTCGGCTTATAACCCCTTTACAATGTGAAAAGTGTAATTGCATTATGCCGAATGCGAGAAAGACCGACTGAACGTACTGGCGAGGGGGCGCGTTATTCTGTCTGCTACGGCTGCTGGCAGTGTTATTCAATCCAGTTGGCTATGCTAAGCTACTCCTCTCCTCTGTTGTTGTTCAACAAGGGGGTGGATTATTTTTTCTAATTTCACGCAATTTGATGTTTTTCTTTAATCAAGAATGAAATTAATTTTATTTGACTTGCGGGTTGTTTCCGTATGATATTTACGTATCACTAATGGTAAATGATTATGTAAATGGTAGTGGTGAGGAGTGGTACATTGTGGGAAGAAGGGTCAATAAACATTTAATGAGAACAGTGTTGTTTGGTTGGTTAAATGTCTGCACCTAGAAGGCTTTTGATATTTCATTCATGGAAATCTATATATTATATACGAGTATATGTTCATGTATAAGAAGGTAATATCCTTTCTTATACGTATGCATATAAAAGTGTCTTGTACGACCGTGACAGGACTCGAACCTGCAATCTTCGGATCCGAAGTCCGACGCCTTATCCATTAGGCCACACGGTCATATTCGCAGTATTTTAAGGATCATATTGTGTTAAAAAACAAACAATTATACAATGACACTGAGAATTTGGAAGGCATATAATGACAAATGAACTATTAATACTATATAATCTTCATACGAGAAGTTTCATTTTGTTCTTAACTTAGCTTAAAGTTTAGGTTGCGGTAAGAAAAGCTTAAATATTTACAAAAATTATTCTAAACTAACGGTTGTTTTACGATATACTCGATGCAGGAAGCGTTGATGAATTCGAGAGTGATTTCATGACGAATTGTTATCATACTCAGTTTTATTTAGATACATAGATAATATTTAGTATCCTTCATTTACTAATATTTGCCGCAAAGTTAATAGTTACTCCGCTCGAGAATTCACACGATACTTTGTATATTGTACTTTCACTGTAATATCCTTTATATATTGAATGTATGCATATAAAAGTTTTCTAATTCGACCGTGACAGGACTCGAACCTGCAATCTTCGGATCCGAAGTCCGACGCCTTATCCATTAGGCCACACGGTCAGATATCTTTACATGCTAATAGAACTGATCTTGTTCGTAAAACCAAGCTATTTTTCAAAAGGAATAGAAGTTGAAGGAGACGCTTGTATAAAAGTAGTGTCCTTCGACCGTGACAGGACTCGAACCTGCAGTCTTCGGATTCGAAGTCCGACGCCTTATCCATTAGGCCACACGGTCACTTGTTACCATGTTTTATCAATGTTCAGGTCCTTTAAAACTAGTAATATCATTATAAATCCTTTAAGGTCTTAAATTATAAGAACAATGCTTTAAGCCTTCCTAGATCATTTCATAATAATGCTGTTTTCCTTTAGAGTTCTAATATGTTTAATTCGTCCATTGTACATTATGTGTAAGGGTATTAGTTTCAGTGGTGCAGTAAATAGCAAGTGATAATAATCATCATTTACCAAATATATCGACAAGCTGTCGATGGCTACTGTAGCACGTGCGAAAACATATTGCTACAACACCATCAGTACAGGGAAATATTACTTAAAAACATAAATAATAAGTACACGCCTTTACTAAAAATAGAAAGATACACGTAGGATAAAAGTTAGAAGAAATAAGTGTCATACCCCTGTATCTTTCTTTAGAGCTAGAGCTGACATTTGTATAAGAGATCATTACAGGTTTGAACCTGTTTGTATAGTCTAATACGTTGACTGCATGTTTAATGTTCACTTCTGTCTAGGTACACAACCTGCCAGAGCTTCCGTTTATTCTCCTAGTCCGGATCTGGTAATAATATCGTTGCATTCCAGTGTGGGGTTCGCAATACATCAACCGTCTCTTTATGGTGGCGTGTAACAATGGACCACTGTAGTGTATGCTGTACAATCACAACCAGCTCACCGCTACTTGTCTAATTGCTGTAACAGGTTCCTTTATCCTGACATACCAAGTCTCCCAGCTTCACTCTCCTCCCAAGGGCAATACTAGCAGTGGTGGCGCTTACTCTAGAAGTAAGGGACCGGGGGGGTGGGAGGATACTGGTTGGGTAAAGGACGTTACCACACCCCCACACATAGCCCTGCAATTGTCTTACTCAACCAATAGGCTATTATAAACGGTGCCGACCGTACCGAAGCCGAATTATATATCCATAATGTACCGTCGGGACGCTCGTACGCAGCCAGCGACGTCCCGGCTCGTGCCCGTACCGTTCCGTTGATGCTAAGAACGTTTCTATAATTTAATTACGACGCCCTCTCTCTGTTTAAATTGAAGATTATGTTGAATCATTGCTCTGAATGCTGTTAGACTTGGTGCTTCTGAATAATAGCCACACGAGAGCGACGGCGCCTGCGCTATATGCGAAAGTTCAACACATATTTGTACTTGCTGTGTCCTGTATTATAGTTCCGTTATTCATATAGAGAAAACTTAACTTGTTTCAAAATGGTCCAGTAAGAAATCATTTCTACAAACTCAATTCTATATTGCCAGGATTTAAATAGCATTGTTATGTGAATAATCACACGTAGATTATTAGATTAATCTAGTATACATTAACATATTCTAAAGAAACTATTACATGTAGTTCAATTTTCTCTGTTAGGAAATATTCCCCTATCCAGTTTAATACTGTGGCTTCGTTTGAAAGAAGAAAATCTAATTTCATTGGACGGAAATTCCCAGCTAAAAAGAAAAATAAGGCACATCAACGTGTTAGCACATCACGACACATATACACACGTAGACTGTACACTAATACAATCTCGTACTAATACACGCACACATACATACACCTATATAGTAGACACGCACATGTAACGGTCTAATACACACACACACAGACACAAGAATCTTGGGAGTTCGAGTTACGTGTCTCGAAGTTTGCAAATAAAATTATGACATGCACATTAACGCGACGATGCCAGCGCCTCGACTTAATGACGTCAGACGGCCGCGACGACGAACGTCTTCACGTATAAACGTCACCAGTAAACTAACCTAGGAAACAATAATGACAGCAGGAGTAGTGGTAGTTCAACCTGCATCACCGTTCCTGTACAATCTGTACATCCTGCAATAGGAACAACAGACAGAATGATCATTCAGCTCTCAGTGATGAACTTACCTGTTTTAATGCAAGCGAAACACCAATACAGCAACTATTTTAATATAATGACCAATATTTTATAGAATCATGCTAACGTTTGTATATCTTTCAAGCAATAAGAAACGTTTGCAACAACGTATATTAGGAGTAAAATCCAACAAAGAAATGTTTCGCAATTATGTCAACAAATAATAGCGTTTCTAACTTTTGGCATGTGAAATTAGCTATACAAAACTCAGGGTTACCACACTAACTAAATGTATGAAACGTCAAACGATGCAGTAACAATGTTGGCAATAGTGGTGTGCACTATTATTAGCGAATAGGAGAGCGGGACTCCCCAACGATTCTAACTTGCATTCACACGCATACACAGACACAGCTGACATTATCATCCGCCAGTAACCGCCCATTCTAAGTTCGTATATCGTTCTCATCTTCCTGCTATATATACGTATATACGCAGACAGACATAGGCGTACATACTAAACAATTCGCTTAGAATAGGACGGACGTAAATGGTATATATCGTACTAACGGACTAGCTGTTTTAGAATGGTGTTTTGTAAGTTTATGCATACTTTGAATGTGAAAGAGAGACAGGAAACGAGTTAATAGTTGCACGGGCATTGGCCATTATCCTTCTTACATGTATATTCATAAACTACTGAAAATTTGCAACGATTCTAGGAAGTCACGTTCGCTAGTTACACGTAGAAATAAGTCTAGAAAGATATATGAATGTAAGTTTTCAAACTTGGCTCGTAACAACCTGCATTAAGAAGTTCGTCTACTTGCGAACAGTCTCTCATACTTTGCTACATGTTTAAACCAATCAAAACTAACATGTACGAACTAAATGGAGGTGTAGTCACAATCCTTAAACACATGTATACGTGTGACGTTACAATTCCTTATTTTTATATTGATGAATCCAGATTACTTCGTGTTATTGTTTTGTATTTGTATCTGAATATTCCTGTTCCATGTTTGTGCGCCTGCGCGATTGTATATACATGACACAGACTCATTGTGAACAGTTTCCGGACACATCTTCATTAATTATTACATCAGGCAACGGTTGATTAATACTGGGGGACTACGAACTCGCTTGATAAATTTAATAAATGACACAAAATCATGATTGCGACCTCACACGATCCATACGTCACGCTAATCTACAGCAATTTAACATTGATTACGTCAAAAACTTGCACAGTTACATACACATGCAGACATGTGCATACATGAACGTAACGTACACATGTAACTGCAAGTACGATCACGACAGCATGCATGCATGTACGCTTTGCAAACTATTAGGGTTCAGGGTGGGAATCAGTAAAATGTATCTAACCAAAATTTCACATGTAAAATATAGTTGTTGGCATATATGAATATAGATATTATAATGTTTTCAGGTTATTCTTGTGTGATATTTCTCATGTATCTTCGTTTAATAATAAACCAATTTAACAGCATGATCCACAATTTAAATAGCGTCAAAAGTATCGTAATATTGTCGGAATTCAGTATCCGCTAACAGGTTACTGTGTTTATATTTCAACACAGCACATTAATACCTCCGTACAGTTCATTGAAAACTAACTAATCCCCAGCCAGTGCAACGATGCAACATCTAGGCATAATTTATAACGTCCAACAGCTAAATTTTCCCTAGAAATGAGAGCAATAATTATTATTTAAACATCCTGTACATATTCTCTCCTATATAGCGCGCTCGCGCGATGTACTGGACTGCCGAAAAAAGCAATGAGATTTATTTATACAGATGTTCCGAGCAAATAAATGTTTGATGGCACAGAAAAAATATCGAAAAACAAACGTAGAAACAGAATGGAGACTGGCATGAGTTCATCCGTAAATAAATGATCCGGTAGAGTTATCTACCAGGCATATCGATGATGCTTTCGGATTTTTGCAAAGTTAAAATTTCACAAATCTACATTTCTAGTGTACAGACAGTGTCAGAGATATAGTAATATGACTAATAATAATCTTACTAAAGATAGTTTCAGAATCGTACTCTACCGACTGTATCTCAGCCAGTCACATATAGGATTTCTTGAAATCAGTTGCATTAATATTTAAGTTCATTCGTTTCATCTGTTAGAAGCTGTATTGACATATCCGATAG
This sequence comes from Calosoma granatense, assembly GCA_022063505.1. NCBI lineage: Eukaryota > Metazoa > Arthropoda > Insecta > Coleoptera > Carabidae > Calosoma > Calosoma granatense. The sequence continues at coordinate 1,737,567 of JAGJTL010000073.1, read as the reverse complement.
CACTAGATACGTCTACACGGTTCAAAGAAGAAATCATATCGCTTCCGACAATATTCTCAAATATAAGTACCTACATCAGATAGCATAAAGAACTAATGTAAAATATTCCGTTTATAGTGAGCTTTTCGGGGATTCCTCCGATACATATGTAGAAATGACACAGAAAATGACCGAAACTCGAATGTTTTTGCAATCACGTGAAATTCCAGAAGAAGTTTGGAATAATTTTTGTAACTTGATACATTTTCCAAGCTTACTCTATCCGAACTCCACGGTATACATACATAAGGTCATGAGAATGCTCAATGTATTTTAAACCAGATTAATTAATTTGTCTCATAATAAATACTTGGTCTATTCTCTGTGATAATTTGTTCTCAGACTTATTTATAAATATTATTATCCTCATAAACGCAACGTACAGTCCTTTCACACAAAACTGATTCAAATCAGAACTCTGAAAGGTACGCCAGTGAAACCAGGATTAATAAATAAATTAGTCGTCGCTATATTAATTATTCCCTGTGTACTAAACTCATATTTCGTTGCTATTCTTGTTTCACTTGTTTATGTGGGTGTAGGGTAGGGTGCCCCTGTTACCCATCATGCATGTACCGCCCTCTAGACGGTAGGTAATTATAACATGACAAATATTTACGCAGCGGAAATAATTAAAATGTGCGCACGTTCACAGAATTGGCGTTTTTAAAATTGCAAAATGAAAATGGCGGCTGCGCGCGACTGCATTCACTGGTGTGGACATATCAAACTCTATATACACACACACACGTATGTACAGATTGTACATGTATATGTATGTGTGTGCCTGTTTAAATCAGTCTGGTGGAAAAATAAATCCCCTAGCCAGTTATTGTTAGACCAAGCGGGGAGTTCATGTTTTTTTCAAAGCTGGTAGGTCACTTTTGTGTGCGAATTTCTCTCTTGATTTCATCCAGATTGTTAGAAGTTGCATCATGAAAAATCGTTTTTTAATGCAGATAAAAGACCACGAACTGCATTATGTGTCTAACTATCCTTAAAATTAGAATTACTTGAACAAGGATTACATTTGATATAAGCTTGGATATAAGTAACAAGCATTTATGTTCCTGCTGTTGTACAAAAGAACTTTTCGACCGTGACAGGACTCGAACCTGCAGTCTTCGGATCCGAAGTCCGACGCCTTATCCATTAGGCCACACGGTTAGTCGTAATGCTGTTTTATATACATAAATGTCCTCTGAACAATTGATGTAAAGAAGAAGAATAATGATATGATATTTTAAAGAATTTTTGAAAAAGCCGGCATTGGGTAAGGCATATGACATTCTAGATATTTCATCGTATATTGGTATATTTATTTATATACCGTTTTAATGAAACAGCATTTAATTCTCTCTCTCCGTATACTGTACAATGTTAACAATTCCCGCGATACACCGTCGGTGGAAACATGTCTCATATATCCACTAATTGCCATTCTATATTTTCCATTCGTTCATAAATATTCATCATCGTACATTAAGGCGTAAGTGTAGCGTAGGGTACGCGTGCGCACATAGAGACGGTTGCCAAGCGAACACAGCACATTTAATCTTCATACACAGAACATATTCGTAACCAAACATCTGCAACTAAAATGCAATCAAAATTCAAATCTCATTTCTCTGCGGCTTAATTAAGACTTAGGAACAGTTGTTCAGTTTATTTTCAACGATATTACTAGGCACAAAACAACAGTACTTCTGGTAAATAATATTTCAGATTCTAAAGGTGATATTTCTCTAATTATAAAAAAGATACGACACTATGTCTTATTGATAGGTTATGTGTTTGATCTCTGCTTGTGAAAATTGTAATATTATAAAGAGCAATTAATAGCCAACATTGACTATCTCAAATGATTCTTGCTTTGTGATTCACTTCTGCAACTGAGTGTACGTATTGCGTTCTCCATAAACTAGGGGCGTTGTGCACGCGATGTTAGGGTGCACGCACCCTTACCGATCGTGCATATACACGTCGGGGCCCGTGTGTACGTTATCAAACACAAGCGAGCTGGCTGGTACTAGTTAATTTCTGTTGCAGTTTCCATGTGCTTGTTGGCTGTTGCCAGTAAAATATTTAAATTGTTTGATAGCCGGCCAGCGGCGTCCGTAACGGTTGTTTGATTACCAGGGGACCCGTACCGACGAGGGTAGTTTGATGAAGTGAACATTGGAACATAGCTAGATGAATCGTGAATAAAGAGTTACATTTATATAGCTTGTTTGATAAGATAACACATAATTGACACTAACCTGTTTCGAACGAAGTAAATATATATCCACATAGTTAAATTCAACTTGGATTTAAACGCTTTTGATATGTGTATCAATGTTTTTAACATTGTTTAACAGCAGTGCCGTGGCTAAATATTTTTATTTTTTCTCTTACAGCCAATACAAGTAACATTTGCTTCAATGAAACATATAATGTGTACATCCGAGGAAAAAGTAGACTAGTCCATATATTAAAATATATCTGTAACACAATTGGACACAGTACTTAAGTCTAAAGAACATTAATAGCTATTTTATGTCTGGTACAACCCTTGTATTTTACACTTTAATATTCATTTCCTGCTCATTTTTTCTTGGCAATATTTCAAAATAAGCCATGCGTTTCAAAATTCATGTTCCGCCATATATATTATAGCTGCAGTTATATTACTTATCAGTCATGTTCTTTATAGTGAAACAATCCTGATACTTCCATATACATCAACGTACAAAATTCTAATTATTCCTGGTTATAAAAATAGCAATAATATTTGTACGATTTGTATCTGGTATTTAAAAATAAAGGATATAATATTAATGAACGAGTATTACGCCATTTTATGGGGTGAAACATGTGTAATAAAAATGTTTCCCTTCTATTTTAATTGCCCACGAACATCCAACATAAAATATGTTACCTTCTAATTTTCAGACCCATAAAATAAAGGAAAGAATTATTAATGTATGCCTGGTCTCTACACCATGATAAATGTGATAATATTTCCACCCACCCCTTTAGTTAAATTCCCCGCTTGCACGCCCTTGCTCGCAATCATAACCAGTAGCAAGCAGAAGCAAGCAAGCTCACCGTATTGTCACGGCGGTTCGTAATGGAGCTCGTAATGTGTTTATTGATGTCCATTTTTTCCTTTATCACAATCGAGGGTGAAAAATTCTACGCTCGGTTGATTTGGTAAATCTAGCAGGTCCAGGTCCTGGTTGCAAACTACCCTCCTCTCACATTGAGGCAGGAATAGTGGAGGGATGCGGGACCGGTGATGGGCGGAACATATAACGGATAATAATAATGACTTAATTTTTGTGTGCACGTTCGAAAATACCGACCGACCGTCTCGGCCTGCCATGATCACGGCGCAATGGCAGTGGTGAATTAACGCTGAATTATTGCCCACATTAAGATTGCCCTTTAAGATTACACTGTGTTAGTCACGTTATACGGTAGTGAAGTGAGGTTAGGTTAGGTGCGCAACCAATGGCAGTGCATTGTTTCAGCAGCCGACTGTGATCGCGCATTGCAACGATTTCGTTCGGCACGACGGGAATGTAAGCCGGGTTGCATAATTTGCTAGGCGTTGGTCGTAATGTAATTATTCGTAGTGCAATTTGTGTTTTCTGCACTTTTTTGTTCGTGTTTGAGTGAGCGTTGTATGTTGTAATTTTTTTCTCTCTCTCTCTATTTATACCGGTGAACTATGTACAACGCTATATCAGTACGGTGTTGAGAAATGGCATTAAATTATAAGTTTAGATAATAGTAATTGTTTTCTTGTTTGTGTGAAACGAATGCACTTCAATTTAGTAGCAAAATAGTGGTTTTCTTGAATGTATGTTTATTAACATGTTACAGCAGCACTGCGTATATAACGTGTATGATTTAAATCTAAATGATTCGATATAAGATTAAATTTATAATTTAGCAAAATAATTATATACTAGGACAATGTAGTTCATGTATGTTGACATATTAATACTTAACTAGATAACAAACTTATACAGGAAAGTTCTGGTGCATGTCAGTAATTTATTCATAATCATAACAATAACATTGAAAGCTATGCGTCAACTGTTTTTAGCAATATAATACAATTGTCTTTTGATGTTATGTTCAGAACGAAACTGAATCTGCGTTCACATGATGTATGCTGATTTGTAGATGGATGAATACGTATTTTGCGACAATATATAACAGAAGCGATCCTTTTAACGCGACAGATAAGTGTAGGTAAACAAATTTTCTTAATAGATTTGAACACGCGCTACCAAAATTTACATATAAGTGGGTGGATCAAACAGGGAGGATCTTTCTTACAAAATTTTCAGTCTTTAATGTCATGAGATCGTCGGTATTTTATTGTTATCCACCTACACACTTAATATACTGGCGCGTTTATAAATTAGCATTTGTAAAGTTTAACCAAATCAAATGTAACAATTAATTATTTTCCATGAAGAATAATTATCAATAAACATGAAAATATGTTGTACTATATTTTGATGTGTTTATTAAAATATTCTAGAAGAAAAGAAGTTTCACTTCTATTCTAGTATCTTTACATTGGTGGTTTTCTTGTGATCACCGACAGGTTCTGACCAAGCGGATACGTTGACTTTATCTCTAACATGATGTCGGCATGTCGTTCACTGTGCATGTCTATGCATGTACGAGTAGAGAGGGTGAGGGGAGGAGTGTGCAGGTCAGGTAAGTACAAGTGTTGTGGTGTAAATTCTCATAAAGTATTGATCTGACGTCGTCGGCAGCTCTGGACGCACAAACACTTCATCCTCAGGGATTCACTGCCGACGAGGACGACGCCGACACCGGTACTACGGGGTGGTGTGCTAGTAATGGTAGTGGTATTCACATACATACATACATAGATGCATGCATAGTCCTGAGTCCCGTGGGGACGGCATCCGATATCTGTATACAGGGCCAGGGATTACATGACCGAGATGGGGTCCTTGTACACTGGCCTATCTATATGTGGCCAAGGTGATGACGACCCTTGTATCTAATATACACATACATACACCTATCTGCATTATACATACGTACATATATGTGTATACGTACTTGCAAATACATAAGGGAATTCTTGCATAGTACCATTATTACTAGTTCATGTGTGTGTTGAAATTTAAAAGATTTAGAAATTATCCCAGGTGAATATATTTTCGAATATAGTTTCTTCATTAATGCGTATTCTGATTTGTTTATTACACATAAATGTAAATATCATGTTCTAATAGTTACACATAATACAGTAGAGTACAATGGTTAATATAATTTTATGTTGTTGCAGTGTACCAGGTCCATTTGAGATACGGACATTTTTCTCTTTGAATTTGGTGCCATCAATCATAAATAAAGAACTGAGATAGCTCAGTCGTGTCTATTATCATATCTCGGATGAGTATCACAGCTAAATTAATAAATTTCCCTCCTGTCATTTCAGGTCTAAACAGGCAACTACATAATTCGTTATATACATACACCTACTCGGAATATATCTTTCATATTAAAGCTATACCCATTGTGTATTGAAAATTGAACTCTGAAGCTCAGCACCGACTTACATGTGAACGTTAACTTAAAGTCTCTGTCGTATCAACATGTTCAAGTGAAAACAAGTTTCTGAAATTTCGACAACCGTGAAACAGATACACACGTGTATGGTGAGCGTGTGCCGTCGATATGTACAACAGATAAAATAACTCAGTCGTCCGGCTGGCACTAATTTTCCACTTTACTGAATAGGCTTTGTGTTTAGTTAAGTGCTGTTTTCATACTTCGCAACCGAACTAGCGCGCGCGTCCACCGTATTGATTTCCATTGTTAGAGAGTGCACGGCTTGCACACACACACACACACACATTCACATTCACACAAACATACATACAAGTATATATACACACACACAGCTGTGTGCAGTAGTATTATATTCACTCTAGATCTCTGTTAGCACACAATTGTAAATGCATCCGTCGATTTGTCGTTTTGCTGAGAATGTCCTTTCTTGTCCATCGCAGATAAACAATACATCTTTGCTTACGCTGTTTACTCTGATGTCACAGCAGAATTGTCCGGATGCAGTTGTAGAAATAGTTGTATTAATATTTGAACGATAAACTTAAGTTTCTGAAGGAGTTTATTGAAATTAAACTATTTAAATGGAATAATCAGATTGGTTTTAATAAAATGATATTTACACATTATTTATGTTTATTAACTACGAGGATAAAGTATTAATTATCTATAAACTCATTTTATTATGAATCGGAATTAAATTGGATCGGACCGTTCCACATTTTATATTTCAGTAAATAGTAATAACAATGGGCGGGTAATAATGGAAAAGTACAATAATTCATTCATATTGTATGAAAATAAATGAATCCAGTATCAAATACCTACCATTGTAAAATAGATATACGGATTATAATGACGGTCTGAATACACATATAAATCAATATCTATGTAAATTAGTTTATCTACAGATCAGTATTTATTATATCTGCATTGAAATTATTCAACATTTATATA
>JAGJTL010000073.1:1718097-1730929 GCA_022063505.1 Calosoma granatense | reverse complement strand
ATCCTATATTGTGACTGAAGTATATGAAGCAGATAAAACTTGTTCGGGTCTGTGTCTTATTTTACTATAAATCTTAATAGTACTATTTTCATGTTTACCAAATCACTTCATCTCGCTAGTGTATCGAGACACATATACAATACCGGGATGTCATCAGAACACCGGAACATCCAACCGGATGTGTGTCAACTAGAGCGCTATATACATTTACGATATGAATGAAGCGACGAACGAGTTGAAACACAAAACAGCACCGGTTTTAATAACTGCATACCATACCTAGTACAACTTCAGGCGTGTCCATTTACTGAAATAAATACACCAACACTCTTTGCATGCTTGTGTGTTCAGCTTTCAGTGAGAGTTTCAATACTGAAAATTTATACAGAGATATTATGTATGCTTGTATGTTATTAATTAATTAGTATATTATATGATGGATTTGTCAAAAGTGTGATATAAATTGTATATGTATGATTTGTCTTCATATATGTAAGCTGATAATGTCAACATTATATGTTATGAAAGTATATATCAATGTAAATAATAGTGCTTATATAATATATAATAGGCCTTAAAATTCAAATTGGAAACAGAATTCTATGAAGAAAGAAGTACAATTACAAAGTATTTCGAAGATTCATCGATTCATAATTAAAATTTAATTATCTCTTTTGGTTTGTATGGTGAAAACTTCTATCAATGAGTTACTCTGAGGGGATAAAATTATTCTCTTGAAGAATCTATGGTACAGAATCTTGAATAATGATGTATTTAATTATTAGCTAAAGTTTAACGTGAAATACCATATTGTGTCGGTAAAACTAAATCAGGGGGATTTTCCTCAAATAATCTATGGAGGCTGATTTAATTACCAAATAAACTTTGAATAAAGCACCATCATTTTGAAGCATTGTGTGCGCAAAAACTAAAACAGGGGAATATTTTCGAGGGAAAAAAGGTTTAGCATAAGTTGTGTATGGTGGTAATGTGAAGTTTTGCGTTTCCCCTATTTCTATGGGGGATAATACTGTTAGGAGATAGGAGTATATGTGGGATGAAACTAGGAACAAACAAAGAGTATCTGTACTGTGTTCCCTTGCAGCCCTTATTTTCCTTTATTAATTACTTACTTAATGTGTTAGTTCCGCTTGCAGCTTCTTGTGAATCGTTCACAGTGCACGTTTCGTTAGTCGCGTCTCGCATCGTGTACTGCACGTCCGTAGGGAAGATTAAACCATCCCCCCCATACCTTCCACCCACCACTGTACTGTATATTCACCAGTAATACACATATACAGAATTTTCCAAAACAAGAAAGTGTTTTACAACATATTCTTGTAATCCGGTAAATTCTTCTTAAAATTAATAGTTTAAACTTAAAACCTTGCTGGTATTAGCTTTTCGAACAAATAAGCTTTACAATTATAGCAACGGAACTTATGTACTAGTATTTGACAAGGATTGCTGTGAAATAAAACTTCAAGTGCTCTTCTGAGCAACTCAAAGTGATAATAAGTACAAAGAGACAGAGAGAAGTGTGTGTGTGTGAAACGAGAGAAGAAAATAAAAAAGTGTAACTGGAAGCGTCAATGTTCAATACGAACATATTGAAATTCTTTCACTTTTAGACTGTTTTATTTCTCTATAGCATGTACGAACCACGTGACTATGTTCTTTTGTTCAACACAAATACATCTGTACACGTGTACCTGTATGTATACGTACATTATATTGAAGTTCTTTTCTTGTAAAATGTCCTCACACAAGTACAGTTATGTACAGGTCTGTGCATGCATGTTTATATGTGATTACAGATGACAAAAGTACCTTGCATACCGTGTCAAATTTCACACTTGCAAGTCAAACATAGAAACTCGTACGATGTCATGAGTACTATTGCATTGTTATTTATGTTCAAGTTACCCGTCAACAACAATCTATTGTTTTCACAGTGAAGACCATTTAGTGACTCGTGTTACATACGGAATTGTCCTTGGAAAATTGTTTTAAACGTTAATTATTGTCCGTGCGAAATGCAAATTAAGGCTTATATGTAGCAAGATTTTGCAGTAACTTTGAGTAACATCTAATTATTGACTATCGTCAATTGCCAGATGCAAGACTTATTTATTTCAAATCAAAGAATATATCGTCATAACGTTGATAGAGCTCTGTTCATTAATATTGTAAAGTACACATTTCTTGTAGTACTTTCTTCAGTAAGCAACGATTTTTTAAACTCACTTTCAAACTTTTTCATTTTCTGTACACATTTAAACATTTTTTTTATATACTTTCAGTAAAAACCAGGAAGTACTTTTACTATATATAAGTCCATATACACCTGAACGTGTACATTGTGTACAAGATTAATGTAAGATTATCAATCTAGTTACACGGCTCTCATAACACACCTATATCCGAGAATCCATTAGAAACCACTCAGCTCCAACGTATTGTGGATCACAACCGTTACAGAGAGTGGCGCCATCTCTTTACCAAACGGCAAACTCTAGTAATCAGATGATCTCACAATAAATACATCGGGAGTGCACGAATGATTGTGGTGGATTGTATGCTTCCATTGTGCGCCAACACACATCACTATTATTAATCGTGTTTGCCATGGATGTACGGTGCTGTCATTCAATTATTATTATTATTGAATTGATGTATGAACGTATGGACCTAAGCAGGGATTTGTGAATAGGTGAGATTGTTGACAGAATCATGCAAATGTTTAATGTGTGGACATTTCAGTGTGCCAATGATTTTCTATCTGTATGCGTCATTTTAATGGTAGTTTATTTTTACATTATCAATTGAAAGTACACACACAATGATAAAGCAACGATGATATCTCTATTTTAGAGACCTCGCTGTCTACCAGCTCTTCTGACATTTTCTCTACTTTATTTATTAACGACATTTTTGCTCAGTAATTATTCAAAATGATATCCTTATATTCTGAATTACACAACGGCAGTCCGAGTTAATTATAATACGCTCGTCTGGTTCATTATTAATGACTCTGGAATAATAACAAGGTGTTGTAGATTTGTTATTATTTTCCAATTGTACGATTAATCATTCATAGCGCAACAGTTCTCGGGAACTTGCGTAGCCTTTAATTTAAGCTGTGATTCACAAAGAATATTCTGTGACATAATAACTTGTCTACAGGCTTAAACATAGTAATCATACAGACACAAGACAGTGGAAAAAATAAATACACTGTCTGAATTGATTTGGATATCTATATTATATTTGTTTCTTAATGAATTATAAATCAGGTTCAATAAAATATTACCGAATTCTTCTTTATTTTATAATACTGTCTGTATTTTATTTAGCGTTCCATTGTATCAAGGCACTGTACATATAATATACGCATGCTTAAATTAATTTTCATCTATATCAGTGTGATTTTTAGTTCATATGACTTCTTTCAAATAACTTCCCTCGCCCCACTCCACTCCCTCTGTAAGCAAATAAGATTATCCTCCCGCCCCATTCGTTGATGCATCGTTTTATGAAAACGCTGGATGTAATCTCGCGTGAATCTTCAAACGTTCAAAGTATCGTGAATAATTCTCCGCTATATTCGTGGCCATATTTAATCAACATATATACATACATTAATTTATCATGGAAATAGAAATGACAGGTCGATTGAGTACGGCACCCTAATACTTCCACAACCATCACCGTCGTCATAGTAGTTGCTACTGCTGCACCCCTATGGAATGCACTGTAATCTGCGATTAAGGGTAAAGTGACGGTGAGCAGAGGTGGTAGGTGTGCGGGGTACATCACGTGGTACCGCGGTGTAACCACCACCACGCCAGACACCCCCGCGACATTACCGCTGCCACGTGATAACATCTAGTACTAGTATGCTGCCACATCGACAGCACCAGCGAGATTTATATCAACTGCCAGACGCACCCTCACTCCCCCACATACGCAGCCAGTCACTCGCAATGGACTCGTCCGTCAGTTGATATGCCCCCCACATGAGGTGTGGTGTAATTATGCAGCATACGATTAGTTGTACACGTAATACTAACAAATTACTAGAGTAATTAGAATATTTTATACATGCATGTTCTTGGAAATAACAAATCCTTCCATGCAATGAAAAATATTCTTATTTACGATTGTTTAATCACATTAATACGTCATCACCGTTGGATGCACGCTCAAATCGGAAAATACATTATCCGGAATAAATTTGAAATAAATTTACACCGGATGAAAATACATAGTAGAAATTGAAACACACACACACACATACAGAGGGATATGGAGTTATATGTATGTAGTTTATACAAATATGTATATAGAATATATGTACAGTGAAGCGTTAGTAATTAAAATTCTGTCGTCAGAGACTCCGGTCACATAAATAATGTAACCGGAGGAATTATATCATGTAAATTGTGACCGAATGCATTGCGCTTACAGTGTAACACATTATGATACTCCTGTATGCATTGATATACAGGCGGCGGCTGTTGCCCGAGCCACATATATTATAACATTAACTTGCCGAGAGCGTTCCGCCGACTATGGAAACAACTATTGTCAACATTACCCCATGTCGGCTAGTACACAGAGGATAGCTAGTACTCGATACTTGCTTCCACTAATGCAATTATTCAAAACACGAGATGTACAGAGACCGTATCGGTTGATGAAGATAATCAAATTATGTAATAGTATACAAAAGTAGCGCACGTTTGCATTAAAACATATATACACACTGACGTATGAAGTGCACGTAACGTACGTACATGTGTACACGTGTCCTCGTGTATCAGTCTGTCATACTCATACTACACTTGTATATATATATTCATATGTATACGAGTATGTGTGTAGCAACATACATCACTGTTGCAGATAAAAATACACTCATGTTGGCTTCTTTTCAAAGGTTTGTTTTTGTCTGGGATTTCGTTAAAAATTAGAATATATTTATGAAATTATAATGATAAAAGTGAGCATCCGTAAATAAACTATGTACTTAGAGAACTAAGAGCAGAGAACAATTTAGTAGTAAGTTGGACAGGAATGTTTCAATTTCAATAGCTTTATTATGAAGGGCTTTACATTCTGGAGTATATCATCACACTTGCACATACTTGTATAATCAATCACTAACTATGGACATGTGCAAATAATACACACACATCTATGGTGTGTACATTATGTAATCAAGCAAATCTCGGTTCATTTATCGTTTGTAGTGTGGTGTTGGACGAATAGTGGTGTATCGTGGGTGTTCTTGTGAGATGGTGCGTCTGACAATGAAGTTGCAAGTGATTGATTTCCTAATGCAGCCGGCCACTTCCCACGGTGGAAGTGCACCAGCCGAGCTGGTTTCCAGCGATGGAATTAATCAATTCCCAGAGGAATCAATGCCTCTTCCTGTACCCTTCATCGTCAGCTAGCACGTCCCGAGTGTAGAATGACAATAGGATTTTGAATAGAGCGCTGATGTATCCTTGAAATGGACAACTACCGTTGCGGATATTCGTATTTCAGGGAATTCTGATAGAATAAAGTATTGTTGGTTCATGAATCAATTAGGTTTCGCTTTTCTCCGTGAAATATTTGGACATCGACACTGTAGCGAGAAAAATAAAATAGATGATTGAATAATGTTATTTTAGTTTCTTTTTTCCTTCTTATTCTGTCTTGATATAACTTTTACTGTGGTTCTATTTAAAATCTTTGTCGATGAGAGTAGACATCAGTAATGATGAGTACAAAGACTGTGTTCGCTCAGGACACAACTATCTGTTCATGACGTTCTGCGTATATTCTCCATTCGTTTGTGCAAGATTAAAAAAGAGATCCATTGTTCATTATTAAAAGGCGGACGTGTTCTGTTCTTTTATTTTCTCGCATCGCATCGCATCGCATCGAATACTTAAAACATTGCAGTTAACTGTTATGATGAAATTCCGTCAAAGGGAATGTTCATTTTAACTTCCTCGTTGTTCGCTTCGCCGGAGAACTCGGCCGTAATAAATCTTTACTCACAATATTAATAACACTTCAACGACGAATGAAATATACTCACTCCACACCACTCTGACTCTCTACTCTACAAGCCGGGAGCTGGGGGTCTCGCCTCGGTACAGACCAGTCGGAGGCGCACAAAGTTTCAGCGAAACTGGCGGGGCCCGTCCGGACTAATATCAATGATTACACACAATGGGAATCAGAGCAGACTGGAACTATTAACACCTACTTCATCAACACTTCCCACACATATTATTGTGTTGGATGAAATGCACAGTCTGTAGGTACTATGAAACATGGAACAAGATAGTTCTTTCAGAATATCCGAGGAAACACTCTCTAAGATGTTGTATGTATATGGAGAATTTATTTACATATCAACTAGCACGGCATACGAAACAAGCTATATAAGTACATACGTACACCATGTCTGGTTGACACTGAAATTAACAAAGTTCAGCTAAACTAATTAAGAAAGTACATTGCAGTGACCTCCGTGGAGAGACACAGCCAACACGATGGGTAAAGGGGAACAAGAATAGATTAACAACTTTGATGGTAGTGTGTACATTCTATCGTACTATCTCTGTCTCTCTCACTAGGTATCCTGGGTATCAGTTGTACGTACGATGATGCGAACTACTATATGTAAACAGATATATGAACTTGATACACGGCGGGACGTAATCCAATGAAGTTGCAGAATGAAATGAACTACAGATGGATATATTGCATTGTGTATGGTGATTTTCTAAATCTCAAAGGGAGATATCCATGCGAGAAGATGTTCAGTAATTTTGCAAGATGTATTTAATTTTCTACAGAGATAATTTTAGATAAGGTTTTACTGCAATCTGTAGATTACAGATGTATTACTTTGTAATGTAAAAAGTACAAAGAATCACTACAATTTAGAATTATCGCAAGCTGCAGTGATTTGGCTGGTAGTGCCAGTAACAACTACCATTACATCTAAAAGTTGATGCTGTTTTTTGCAACCGCTGTTGAAAAAGCATCTCTGGCAAAAGGCGAAATGCAAGTTGCGAATTGGGCTCCGGAAGGACGAACAAGGAAAGAAGGAGAAGGAGGATGGGGTGACCTCGGTAGCTCCACGTAAAGACAGCGAACATTATAAATACATTTATATTCATTTGGCTCAGAGAATGTTTGCCACAATTTAATTCTTTGTAGTCGGCCGGTATCGCGCGTACAACACAAACTTACAGCATAACCACTCCCTTCCCCTCCCGCCCCGCTCTTACCCTCTTTATTCTGCTTCTCTTCTTCTTACTTCTGTAAACAGGAAAAGAAAAAAAGGAGTCTCGCGACCCTACCGAGAATAATTTCAAAGTTTCGTTGCTTGATTAAAATATCTTGACATTTATCAGTGTTGTAAAGAAAATGTATAAGCCGGTACGGCAAAGTGAAATATTTTTGTTTTACTTTTTTTTCCTTTGTTTTTCAGTGAAAATAACCGGAGGTAACTGTGATCACTTGACGGAAAAGGCAGAGATGGATTTTGTTTTCAAAGAATGAAAAACACAATACTGTTTTTAAAAACGAATCTTATACGCATTTTTACTGTGAATTATTTAACCTTGCTGTAATTATGATGTTATAAACTCTATCATAGCTTGCAGTATCGAGATGTAATTAAATGTAGTTTAAAGTACTCGCTGTACTTGTGTATACGTGTATTTAGAACGTTGTAGTCTATAAAACTCTTCTGTTTGGAATCTTATGAAAATGCTACGTGCGTCCAATTACCAACAAAAAGAAAACTCCGTGCACAGTTAATTAGGTGGTAAGTGCTTTCCTGAAAACTATTCGTCGACGCACCACCACCACCAGTACACGAGGAGTAGTAGTAGCAACTCCTAGCCGTAGACGAGGAACTAGCAACTCTAAGCTAAGGGGATGGTGGGTAGGTTAATTTCACACACCGTGTACTCGAGTTGCGGGTATGGTAATGGCTGTGCGTTCCTTAACAGCACCAGCTAATGGCGTGGATAATTTTTAATCTCGTTGGCGTTCTTTTTCACCTGGCCGTTATTTATTAAACGCTCAGCGCTAACTGACAGCGAATAATCGTGTTTGAATTTATTCTCCATCGGAATCGTTTATTAAATTACGTCGGCACAAGTAATCGTCGATTATATTTACATGGACGTTTTCATTTCGTATTCAAATTTTTTTCCCAGTGTAATACAATATTGATTTTAGAATGATTTGAACAGAAACAGGACGGTTTGTATAGAAAAAAGAATTCAATTGCACGGTAAAAGATTGCTACATAGTAGGATACATTATATGGATGCAGGCCCCTTCCACAGTCGTACGTCTATGCACTGGGTCATACGTCATGCTGGTGCTACAGTGAAGACACACTCCGTGTCTGAGAGGAACAATGGCACAAGTGAGAAATAATTTAAATATTTTTGTGCCATTGTTTGTGGAAGCCGCTAAAAGTTTCCCGCGAGTTGTCGCGCCGTAATGTACAAAATGTGTTATTCATTTGTTTCTGTGACGTCACGTAGCACTGCGAGAGTGGCGAGGTGTGACGGTGAGAGATACAGCAACAACAACAACAAACACTAACAGCAACACACCACCAACACCAGCACCAGCAGCAGCAGTAGTAGTGGGTTGAGAAACTAATAAGGACGAGGGAGAAGAAATGAAAACAGTTGTTGTGGCAAAGTCAGCACACACCATACGAACTTGTCCGTACAAGTCTTATCTGTGTGTTACCTGATTTATTTCCAGTGTTTTTCTACTTGTTTCCGCGTTCCACGCGATGTGCGGCACACTCGCTAACGTGTCTATGCATGTAAGCTAGTTGTAGACACGCAAATTGACCGGAATTAGCTTCTGAATCGCCGTCGTCCGGACATGGCATTGTGTTGCTTAAGGAAACGTTCGTGATGACTAGTAAAACTGTATAGTTTTTTTTCTGTCTCTACTGAATCATTATCGTTTTATATATACGTTTTTCTTTGTCTACGGGGGGGGGTTTAATTGTATTAAAATGAACAAGATTATTTATATATTTCTCAACTTCCTGTGTGTTATACAGTTGTCATTATGACTGTATATAACACCCACTGTATAGGGAAGTATGAAGTGTATATTCGAGTGAGTGAATGAGGGGCGGGTGTGCGTACGCTGGAATGGTAGTGGTGTTACTAGCTAGTCGCTAAACTAGGGTTGGCGTCTAATTTATACGGGCGTGAAACATCAGGTCCGGACACCCGTCGTGCACCCGGCCACCAGCGGCAACGGTCCGGGACACAACGCCAAACATGTCCATGTAATTTTCTGCGTTCACAGGAACAGTTGATGGTGACAGATATCATGGCCTGTTTCGATTATTCCATCCGCACGGTCTGCCAGACTCGACCCAGCGATTATACACGAGTCGTTGCTGGTGCCAGTGCCGTACTATATATATTGCATAGGAAGAAGAATATAGGATAAATAAAGGATTAAAATATTATCAAAACTAATGTAATTTATACTAAATTTCTAGGATGAGAATTAAATTTGATAATATTGCTAATGGTAAATTGCAGTAATTTTTTACAATATTTTTTATTTTTGTTTGAATTTATTTGTAAGAGCAATGTAGTATTTATCAGTGATATTATGTACTAAGTAAGTAGCTCTACCTTTATCAGTTTAGTATAGTATATACAAGCACACGTATATCTATTTCCTGTAACGATTTTAAACCACCATTTCATTTTACAACGAACCCATCACCCCGTAAAGCAGTGAAACGACACGGCAGGGTGTGTAATACAACTAGTCATGGCCGCCTGCAACTGTCACAGACAGCTGACCGTTTAGTTACGCCGAGAAGAGAACGCGAGAGTGAGAGAGCCAGCTAAAATGACAAACAGGAAGAGAAATACAAGCCCGGCACGTGATACACACCGTGGTGAACGAAAAATGATACCCACTTTTTGCACTGGTCTTTTAAGATGTATCATTTTTTTCCACCGGTGTACTGAAACAGTCACGAGTAAAAGCCCTTAATTATATTTGTCTCATATAACAGTACACCCGAAGTGTGTTCGGATATTTTTGGATCAAATCGTTCATCTCCATTCATCATAATTGTATTGTTTTCTCTGTGAAATGTATCCGAAGCAAGATCGAGTATATTCGGTTTTTCGTTAGGTTTTTACTGTTGCGCCATTGGTCGAAACGAGTTCGATTAAAGTCGGAGCTTTCTTGTAAATAATTGTGTTGCGTTCGGGTAATTTCGGTGAAAGTCGGCGCTCTTTTTTGTGTTTGCTCATTGCGAAGTTGGCCAGCTGGTAATGCTACAGATAATTTCTGGTTCAACAGGAGATAAATATCGGAGACGGACAACTTTTCTAATTGAAGAGGATTAGCCGTGTTTTGTTTCTTGTTCTCGCTCGAACTATGTATGTGTGAGGATGTGTAGAACACAATAACAATGGTACATTCATTCTTCGTATAAGTGCACGTGCCTCATAATACTATGTGTATGTGTGTATATACGTGCAAGTGTAAATGTAGATGTGTAATTCGGTTGTTCGTCTTCGTTTTTTATCGTGTGACTTGTAAGAAATTAAATGTCTCAAGCAATGAAATATATCCTGCGATTTTACGCTTATTTAGAAAAGGAAATTTAATTAAACCTACAAATTGCGGTGCGCATTTTCTGTCGCTAATGCTTTGATAAGACTAAAATAGATTTGAAGATTTGTCCGGTAATTTCAACTGGAAAATATATTATTTTGACATTGTCATTATTGTCGGTGATATCTTACTAAATTCTACTACTATAATTCTTCTTACTACTGCACAAAACGTGAATGGACGTTTAATTTCATATAAGAACAATCACTGTTTTTCTCCATTATCGTTGTAAGCGTATATATCTGCCATAGCCAATGGCAAGCTTGTGTCTACCCGTTTGTGTCTGTATGTGTAAGCGACTCTATCAATATTCATGAGGAGCCTGTGAGTGACTTACCACAAGTCCCGGTCAGACGGCGCGCCACGAACTCACCTGGATTTATCGGTGTAGTTTTGTTATTACCGTTGCTGCTGTTACTGTAGTTGTTTGCGGTGTTACTGGTATTCCCTTGAAATATGCATGGAAAATGATAAAACGTAAAGCGACTCCGGCAGCCATGATAATAGCTCTCAGTAGTTTTATTCATTGTATTTTCAAGCAGTTGATTTACGAGAATACGAATTTTGATTGGGAATTCATAACGCGCTTGGTAGAAGTGCCCTCTGCTATTGGAATCAACACTTTTTATTCACCTGGGAATAGGTTTTTTTTACAATGGATAGCAGATATTCATGAAACATGATCAAGAGTTGATCTGCAAAAAAACTGGTAGTAATTTGTAATATCCATTTCAAATAAAAAACCAGCAGAATTCTTTATGTTGTCCGTTTTGTTACATTTTTATTGAATCAATTATTTCACCAAATCATCTCTGATACATTTCAATCAAAATTAATTGCGCACTTTACACGTTCCATCAATGTATATGATTCTTTCATGCATTTCTATTTATGCTTTACAACGTTTCACTAATTGAAAATACAATTTTATCAATATCCACACACACACATATCCATCAACGTTGGACACAAAGGTGAGCATATTTTGAGCTGTACAAAACCATCTCATGAACAAACCTGTACGTTACATGTGATACAGAGGAATGATTGAAGCCTGCGTGATTTTTCAAATCACTTTGCTTATGATGGATTTCATGTTTGTGTTTTCATATTTTCGATACAGTGTTTTTTGTGTCTCACGTAGATGAAGCCACGGGCTACAGTGTGTATGTAGATACATACTTGTTGTTCACGTATACACTTGTCTGTCACTGCTTGTGTATGTGTATATATGACTATTATTGAATTATAACCTAGGGCCATTATCGACCTGTTATATACTTTTTTGTGTACAAAGTTCGTTAAACTCGAGGATTTGCAAGTCATATTTCACATGAAGGACATGTGTTAGAAGCGACTCGTGCACATCTAACGGTAAATTGCGGTACTAAATATGCTGATCATGTGTGATACAATATTTTTTTTCAAATTATATCTTGATAGAAAAAGGTTGAATAATTTCATATACATAGAAGAGTATCTATTTTAAATTCAGCTGAGATTTGAAATTCCACGTCAGTTTAATAAACAAACTGTTGTAGGATTACTGAAATGCCTATCTTTTTAAAATATATTTAATTTTCCTGTTTGACCCTACGTTAATAATAAATTAGCCTCCCTTCTTGTCACGGACGGCTATGTGGCTTAGTACACAAGATCACACATGGGATGCTACCTGCATGCGCCATTGAAAGGGGTACGCATGTAGGGTCGGTACACGCAGCAGGAAACTATGAATATAAATCATCGAAACTTGTCGGAGTAATTACATCGCACCTCGGACCACGCTTGCCTCTTGTCCGAACAAGTTAGCGTCCACCAGGGTATCCCAGCCGGGAGTCAAACTCAGTTCTACCTAGGACTAGCCGAGCATAATCTGTATTTGTTCATTTACCATTCACATCATGTCAAGCCGTGGTCAACTGATGGCCGCCCGGATGCATTCCCCATTCGATTAATTCGGAACCCGGAACCTGATTGGAACCGGATCAACGTCGATGTGACTAGTGCCAGGAGCTTTTCAACAGCGGCACGTCTTTGTTGTGATTTCTGTTCAATGATCCTTTTATAAATCTAGTTAATCTCAAAGAGCATATTACATAGACGTGTTTGGCATATGCTTTCA
>JAGJTL010000073.1:1660860-1715644 GCA_022063505.1 Calosoma granatense | reverse complement strand
ATTAAATTAATATTTTATTTATAGAACAATGACACTCCCAACAATTAATAATAGTTTTCTCATAATTAAAATTAAACAACAATCTTTTTTCTTCAAATTTAATTATGTTTCGATAAAAAATTACAATTATTTACACATTATCAAAATATATCTTTATAAAAACGTCTGTAATTAATTCAAGGTCAGTTGTTATGATTTCGTTAAGATTAGTTTGTTACTTAATAGAAAATTGTGCGAATTAATTGTGACAAAAAGCTGATTATTATCTAACATGCGGTATAATGAGTAAAATTATCGCTTGATATATTTCCTCTGTGTTCTGTTGTTGTTGATCTATATGTTTTATAAGATGAAATTTTTTTTATCATTACGTACTAACAAGGATTATTCCAGGAATGGACATACATGCTTATTAAATAACGATAAGGCAAAAGAATTATATCATTTGCACCTAAACAGAATCACACAGCCTTGGATGTAGTTACAAGAAATAATCATGTCACTTTATTACGTGTCTTGACAGGAATAATTAAAAAACTATTGTTCAATGACAATTGTTCATTTCTGGTGTGATTTTTAAGGGAAAGAATAATACAAATAATTATTTGTTAAGATGATGATAGAGATAAACTTAAAATAAAGAAAAATATATCTAGTTCTGTAAACCTGTAGGATATAATATATATATTTTCTCTTCAATACATTGGAATCGTGATTTTTTTTCTTGTAGCTCTTAGTCAATTAGTGAATCTCAGCAGAGTTCAAGTTGATTCCTGAAGCGTGCAAGTAATTTGTACTATGCTGTAAATGCTGGTTCCTTCGAGAGTATTTTTTACAGTTTGTAAAACGATCCAGAACCACTTAAAGCCCGATTATAATGATTTATCGTTTCTCGTGTTCCTTGTTTTTACCGTAATCACTGGAGATGTGCTCTTACCTCATAATTATCCCGTTAGGGCGCTTCACGCTTCCGCGAAACAGCCACCAACCAATAGTAACAGAAAAACGCACAACAAAATAAGATGTAAAAAAACAACAACAAATGATGACAAAAAATAAAATCCACAGGCTATACAGAGAGAGAGCGAGAGAGATCGTTACTTGTTTATCTCTGCCAATGTTTTTTTTTCCTCTACTGTTTTGTGTTTGTGTCCGTCAAACAAACGACATGCAGGCCAAAGTCATGGCCAACCATACGATGACGACGGGGAAGTTGATGTGTATTTAAACATGAGCGCGCGATGGACACAGCATACCAGTGTCTTCTGAACCTTCGATCATGAACTACAGTTTGTTAGCAGTGGCTGTACTCGCCGCTATCGTTGCATTCGCGGCCGGCTATGATTACAAAGACGAAGTCTACAGTAAGTAAATTATTACTATATTTTTCAATCCATAGCAAACTATACTTTGCTGTCATATTTATTTACTAAATTTCCAGCGAATATATTCTGTTCACTGGAGTTATGGTTAATTTTAAATTTTTTAATTTACAGATCAGGTTATCAAGCAAGATCTCGATGAAATCCAGGCATCCTTCTTCTTTGACGACGATAAGTTTGTCAATGTGAGAAGGAGGAAACGTGAAGACGACGACTCTACGACACCGGCCAGCACTGAGAAGTGCAAGAAACGCCGCTGGCGTATGTGCTGCGGTAATGAGATTGTAGATGCCGCGATCGAGAAGGAGAAAGACCTGAAGAAGGAATGTTTCAAGGAAGTGATGGCACTGACCAAGGACGACAAGCCTTCAACTGTCATGGATCCCTTCAGTTGTGAGAAGATCACCAAAATCAAGAAAGAATGGACTGTAAGTACTTTTATTATTTATTTACTATTCATAAATAACTTTTATCCTATTTGCATTAAATGAAGTTATACTAAATACATGCATTCAGCCAAAATTCATTGCAAATACCTCTCCGTATTTCAATACTAATTGTCTATTGATATCACTGAGTTATCGTTTTAATTAATTTAACTAATAATGAATTCATAAGCAATAATTATATTTAAGCGATATATCTGTAATACCGCGCGGCAACTGGGCTTAATCTATCTGTAATTTTGTATTAAAATTCCATTAATAATGGAATAATTTCGACTGGATTTGTGCTAAATAATATTGGACAAGCGAGATTAGTGCGAAAGTTGTATGAGATATGAGTAGTCAATGAGCGTAATATTGTTTTAACTGACCCAAATTAATTGTTATATTTACTAAGATATAGTAAAACAATAATATATCAGTATTATCAAATATTAGGACGAAAACAGTACCCCCTCTTATTGTCCTATGTTATTCACAATGTAATTTCATATTTACATAATCCAAAAATTCTGAATCTCATACACACCGTAAAATAATAATAATATCATTGTGATCACACCTGCCCTTCCTTCAATCTGCTGTTACGCCACTGTTCTATATAGAGTATGTGTTATTCACGTCCAGTCTAATTTTAAATTTGCATAAGCCGAAAGTAAGTCGTCCCAGTGGACGGACGCCACTGGTGGTACCAGCACTCTGCTCACAAATCATTTATATTTATAGCCGTCAGTTTAATGCACCTCCAGAGACCATGCTTTAAATAATACATTCCGAAATTAAAAATGTTAATTTTTATTCATCGCTCTTAACCTCGTCTGTATTTTGTTTCTCCCCGAAATGAGAAAAAAATTGTTTAATTTTATTTTTGTAAGTTCAATTTGGTGTTCCTTGGTATACGATAAGAACTTTTATAAATATGATATAAGAATAAATTATTACATATAGTACATGTTAAAAAGTATTCAGTATTTATTAATGATTGTTTAATTTTGTTTCAGTGCGTGATGCAGTGCGTAGGCCAGAAGAAAAATATCGTAAGTATGTGCAAAGTCAAGGACTAATTCATTTCCTGTTCCGTTCAACTCGCTTCAGTTCGCCGCGACTGACATTTCTAGATCAAATTACTTGAGTTTGGCGAACAACAGCTCACGGCCGAACAAGTTAGCTTGTACAAATACTATCTCTCTGTAGCTACAAGCATTCGTACAAACGTACAAGCACAAACAAGCAAAACGGGAATGGTTCGTTGTACCGCAAGAATGTCATGCAAAAACAACGGTAGTAGACGTACCAGAGAGATATATATATACGAATAACGTTTGTTTCACAACGCGAACCACAGATAACAGGTTCCGTGTCAAGTTATCCACAGAACTGTTTAGATGTTGGTTTGAAAGTACAGAGAAATGTTTATTGCTATCGGAAATAACTGCATTGCAATTTTAAAGTATACGGGAATGTGATATGATAAAATACCAAGTGATACTGTAATTGCTGTTACAATAATCTACGTATGGAAAAAAGATTCTCCAGATATTTCAAAAGTATAGCTTATTTGGCTACAGATTTATGCATATATTGACATTTTTTTCAATACGCTTACTGAAAAGATTTATACAAATGATAAAATAAGAATATTGAATTAAAAATTCATTAAAATGTCGCTTACGACGAATGGAAAAGCTCAGGAATGCATTAAAAATTACTGGTATTATTTCGTGTACATTGTATAATGAATATTCCATACAGAATTGAACGTAAAGAGTCAAAAGTTAAGAAATAATGTATTTTTTCCATAATTAACTTCAAGATCTATTAGTGATAACTGTTTATGATTATGTACTTAAGTTATAATAGCATCATAAATTGCTAGACACAAACATTAAATAACCGCTATTTCAATTCACTATCTGTAATTCATCGACCATCAAAGAAAGATTTTTTTATAATGGATTCTAAATAACAAAACGTGAATATCGTATATCTTGTCTGGACATCACGATATAAAATGCAGTTGAAAGGACAATGAACTGTTGAATTATCGTTGTTGTTACGTTTTACCGCCTACTTTGTTACGAATTATTTACGAATTTCATACAGGCAACCTTCGTTCAACTATATTTAATAATATTTATCTGATCCGTGGTTCGTGCACGGAGAAATTATAACTTGTGAGTTTGTCGAAATTTGTTCAAATTAAGAGTATATGCGACTGCGTTTAGAAGAAATTAGACACTAAAGTTTTATTTAATTATTACTTGGAAATTTTGTATACATTCAATTTGTGGCGTGTCAAAACTTTTAGTCCAAAAGTAGCAGTCAAGATTCTCGCCATGATTGGCAGCTATTAGTGGAAGTGAAAAGGTATGTTTCTCAACATTTTAACTAAATTTCATATGCTGTCAAATATATACACGGCTTAATGTACTTTTTTCAAGTTGACTTTTATAGAATCTTTATAAATCCGTCTATAAATAAACTTTTGTCAGTGTTGTCAAGTAGAATTTAGACCTAAAATATTTTAAAAGTAACAGCAAATTATCATTAGATATTTTAACAGTTTCATAAAATATTGAAAAAATATGTTGCTATAATATTGTAAATAATATCAGCATAACAAAAAAGTATTGTACAATAAGAGAAACAACAAGAAATAGCAAATAATAATGTTGTTCATATGAATACACTGTAATTCCCTCATTGAATAATTTATTATAATTATGGTTTTAGTAAAACCGCATTACCCATTGTAATGTTGTACCCATTTACGGATACCGGTATTAATTTCAATCAGATAAAGAAATTACACTTCCTGTACCACGGAACAATGATAAATGATGGCGAAATTACTAATATAAATTTTGCATGACATCAACCATCACTGTAATTTATTTACAGAATCAATGATCATCGTGTGCAAATAATAACAGTTCTTTCTTGTAATCATTTCCTACATCACATAACTGCAGTATTTCGATTTACAGGAAAATGCAGTGCCTAGAATTGTATTCCAAATGTACTTGCTTAAAGAATTAAATACATATTTTTATTCAGGTTGACGAAGATGGTAACATTAAGGAGAAGGCACTTTTGGAACATTACAAGAACGAATTGGGTAAGGAAGAATGGTTCTACTCATTGATGGAAGCTGCTTTCCCTAAATGTATGGAACAAGCTAAAACTGACTTCACCAAGGATAGTGAAGATCCTCTTTCCTGCAACCCGGTTAGTATCAAATTGCACCACTGCATGTGGCGTGAATTGCAACTCACCTGCCCTGATGACAAGATTACCGATACCAAGACTTGCTCCAAGATCCGCGAGAAGATCAAGAAGAACGATTACCTCTCATTCAAACACCATCATCATGATGATGACTAAATAATAGAATATTAATTGCACCCAATATGGTTTCTTAAGATAACTCTGTGTTATTAATTGTCAGTTTGTAGTTTACGAAGTAGAAATGTAAGATAAATAAACCATTTTACTGGTAGATACAAAAGTTTTTAATTTCTTTTTCCCTATTTAATGCTTTCTAAATTGATTTCTCATTACAATAAAACAATATACTCCTGATAGTCGACGTTTTCCGAACAAAAACAGAACTGAATTGAATAAATTCTATTGTTCAAGAATACATGAAACAATAAAATAAACATCATGTACATATTTAGAAAAGAATAAACAAAACAAACAAAATTCAACGACAGACATTCTATGTATCTTTGCTTTAAATATTGCGAATACAATATCAACGGAGCAAGCATAACAACATATATATTTGGTGTACTGGTGGAAGTCAACAGTAGCCAGCCAGTACAGGACTCTTGACAACTTGAGAACCGATCGATTACATTACAGAATCAAACGGAGCAATAATATAAAAAAACATAATTTGAACTTGACGAACTCGTAGACGAAAGTTTCAAGTGATTTAAGGGGAAGAAAGAGAAAATTCGTTGAAAGTACATTTACTTTTCAACCGATCACATTAAAAATTCGAGGATTTCATTTCCTGTGGAATCAATTTGCCATCTTTGCTCTGCCGAGTTGAGTTGTTAACTTTAAAGTACATCCATATATATATATATGTATATATATATACATATACAGTACAGTCCTGAAATGACATGGCATGTACGAGTAAGTTATAATACATATGGTTGCGACCAATGGAGCTAATGGTAATGTTGGTTCAGTTATGTACCACCAGGGGGGCCCTATATTAATACTTATAAGAGAAGGGTAACAGGGACTCGAACCCGAATCTGATGAAGATGAATAAAGGTTGGGTACCATCCCGTGAGACTCATTTCTCAAAAGCGTGTGGAACTTTGCGCTGTTTTGCAACTTTACAAAAGCTTTGGATATTATTACAAAGTTACGCTAACACCGATTCACGACCTGTGACTACCTGTACCATGTACCCCTTTGCCATGTTCCCTCTGTCCAGCTCTAAAACGGTCCTTAACATAACCACTTCATTTCTCCCACGTTCTAACGTTCCATTCGCTCTCTTCGCTACACGTTAGGTGCGTCCCTGTCGCCTGCCCACCCTTTCAGCATCATTGTCACCATCAACTGACCTTGATAAGTCAGCACGGAGGAAGCAGCAGTATCATGATGGCTCAGTAATTGCATTTTCTAAGTTTTACAACGAGTTAGGATGACATTCTGTTTGAAATGAGACAAGGCACAGAATTATTCTTGCCTTATTTTAGAGGCGACGCTGGCTTATTTAATACTGTAAATCAAGGATTAGTATTGTTTTAAATTAGAAGATCTGTACTCATACATTTGTTACTGAATGTACGGTAAATTATTACTTAATAATACAAGCGTATTTAATAGATAACATTTGTCTCATTTCTGATTTTTGTGGTTAGAGAAATGGAGACAGTTGAAAATGTAAGTTCGTAACTACGCACATTGTTGAAACTTCAATAATGACTGCTAGAAATTATTATATAGCAGCTCGGCACTAAGTCTACTATATTCTGTTGCGAACTAACTTGAACAACGTATAATTATCATTGAGATTAATTTCACTTGATTTATGTACTCATCATTAGAGCCCAGGGATCCCAGTCACCCAAACCAGTCTCCATCTCACTCAGTTCACATTAAGTTCTGAATTTTCCATGTGTGTGAAATTATCTTCCCTTGCCTTCTTCTTCCCTCAACCTGTTCAGTTAAATTTAATATATATCTCTGTGTTACGTTATACCCCTGAAATAGTTATACTGGTTAAACTTGAATAGAACATTACTGCCTCAGGAGTGCGTTAGAAAGAAATAAGATAAATAAAAGCTTAATTCTCTTTTAATAGGTGTAGTATATATGATGGTATAATTAAGGATAATAGTTATTAATATTACCGATACTAAATGACGTGCATTGCAACTGTCCAATCTGAATGAATGAAAAGCTGACTTTATATCTTTAGAATGGTATCATTGGGAAAGCTAGAATTGGAATAGGTATTTTTTATTATGCATAAAATATCCCCGTTCGTCAATCCTATTGCTTGCCAAGGATATATGCATATACTGTGTATATCGCCTGTAGCCATCACCACCGCTTCTTCACCCCCCGTCATAGATCCCACCAAGTTTGACATGAAGCTATACTGTAATACTTGGTTGTAGGTATAACGTAGTGTGCCGCCCGCACTGGTAATGAGTTTGAACAAACAGACACGCGGTGCAAACATTATATTCCTGATATAATGCAGAACGCGAAGAGCAAAAGGGAAGATGGAAGTTAGTTTCCGGCTTTGCAAACTTCTTAAACATCACATCCTGTTTCGTGACGCTACAGACTTGCTGCTCCTTGCTCTAACGTCGAGGCTCCACCGTAATAATTCCTCGTCCTAATGAATAATATATATTGTATATACATAGATACGTACAGCGTACAGTACAGCCAGCATACCAGCACGGTACAACGACGTCCGCCAATGAGATACGCCAAGCCAAGGATATTAACCAAGACATTGAAGTACTTTATAAACAAATGAAAAATGTTCAATCAGAACAACAAGAAGGATTTGCAAATATCAAGGTAAGAATTACTAGTTTATTTGATAATATGTTAAGAAAGTTATGTAATAAGGTTGAGATTCTTCTACTGAAATACAAGTGTAAAGTTACATTGAAATGTTTCTTGTCAACGTTGAAAGGTGAATGTGCGTGAGCCCTACACATATATGTATGTGAATCGTAACACATGAATTGCTTAGGGGTGAGGGGACGCATAAGTCATAGGGTGACTGGAACATTGAAAGAAACAGAACAAAGAAACCCATAATTTCAGTGTAAATGAGCCGCTATTTAACTTCAGCTGTAGCGAACACATGTTTATGCTTCCAGTATAAAACAAAGAAAGAATTTATCACACGCCATAACTCAAACAACTTTTTTCTCAAGTCCGTGCCGTGTAGTTCGTGCCTTGTCGTGTGTGCGGCCCGAGTACTGGCGCTAGTGTAGTATCGCATGGTGACGTGGCGTGCGATCAAACAACAAGCTCGCATGTCGGTCCGATAAACTGAACAGCTGTCCAGAGTTAAAATATTACATATGCACACGTTGATTGAGCGATGTGCCACCATTACTACTGAGCAACTGAATTGTAGTGTACGTATGTGACGCTCTCACTTAACTACAGACCAAACTACATTCAGCAATTCACAAATGTAATTATACTATTTACTTATTCATGTATGTCCACTGTATACAGGGATGTACATTGTGACGCAGAATTAGTTATGCAGTGACTGAACATGTTTAAATGAACGTAAACGTAAGTAATATACCATTTTTACACGAAAAATTGCAGACAAAAAAGGAGACAATAGGATATAGACAAAGTGGTTGAGAGAATAAATAGATAGATAAATATAATTCTACAAAAGTACTCTTCTCCATGTAACTCTATTATTTTACGGAGCGACCTGTATACAATGATCGCTAGTATGTATAGTATATTGACATTCGGTTAACCTGTGTTATGTTAAGTTTGCGTTACGTGACATTGTGTTCACTATACGCTGTGCGAGTATATTAACCGTTCGATTCGCCTGTCGACACACTTATTACTTAGTTAAACGTATTAATTTGTAAAATCTATCGACGAGGCGTTAATTCTTAATGTAGCGAATGGTATACGGGCTAAAGACTTGACAGGTGTGAAATTATCGTAATATAATTGTTGTATTGTTTATGTCTGGTTAATTATAAAATAATTTCCTAAACTCCTATTCATGTGATATTTTAAGAATATAATTTCAAAATGCATAACTTATTTATACTGAAAAATTTTTGGACATTCCTACTGTTGTATATTTATTTTTTAAGTATATTCGATAAAATTGCTCTTTGCAAAGTTAGCAAGAAAATCGATGTAGTTTTCCCAAAAACATACATTAATCATGCATCGTCGTATTAGCATAGCTATGTGCTTGCTTTATATCTACATCTAGCAAGCGGATACAAATCAATTCTTTCACAGACGGTCGAGTGAGTGAGCGAGCAGGCGGGTGCACGAAAATGAATAAATATTTCATGTAAAATAACCGCGCGTCCGTTGTGCGGAATAAATCAATCAAAACTTATCCGCGTTTTCACATAACATCAACTAGTTAATACCGCGTTTATAAAATGAATTACATTCCATCTAAACTTGTCCGCTTCCGTCTCTCCCCTCCCCACACTCAATGTTCTATTTACTACTCTCCCGCTGTTGTATTCAACCCTGGCACACATATTGACAAGTTTATTAAACCTGTACAAACATGTACAGCGGTCAACCACGAACACTGTTTTATATTCACTGGAATTATTCAATCGGTGCGTTCATCAAACGACGAAATATTTCACACACGGCAATGAAATACTCATGTGCGTTAAATTTTCCAACACGGTATGTGTACCGGTGTTTGATGTGTGAATACTTTATTTAATGCATTTATAAAGCTGTATTATTTTGTATACGGACAAAGGATTATTAGTTAGCTATTTGTTTTGTTTCAAACCATGTTGGTGAGATAATGCGATTTTTGCATTTCAAATAGTCAGCAGTTAGTTGTAGTTTGAAGATTAAATATTAATATATCCCAGATATAAACGTGTATTTTGTAAGTATCACATTAATTCCCATAAAAATAAATATGTAAACTTATAGCAGAAAAACACGTTTAAAATGCAGATACAAAATCCAATACACATTTACTTCCTAGTCTGATATTTTATCCTTCCGCTTTGTCATGAATATCCCTTCTCTTTCTCTTTTACATACACGTTCGTTTTAAATTGTGTCCTTTAATAACGAATTAAAATCTTTGGATGGTCAGCAAAAAACCAACGCAATGGAAATTAAAACAACACGTTTAAAAACAAAAGATCACACGTCCCGAGGGATACAAGGGAAGGATATGAAATCAGTCTCTGTCCTAACCAAACCCCCCTACCCCCCATACCTCACTTCACGTTAACTAGTCAACGTGGAGACAAAAGGACACACACACACACAGGCTCGTTGTAGCGACAAACAAATGCAAATTGGAATTCAGTCCAGTGTCCATATTCCACAGGTCTAAAACATATACATACATACACCTTTACATATACATACAGGCAATATACAAAATACACGTGCTCATTTTTATATAAATCATTTTTAGAGTCATAACATGTGAAATTAAATGAGATATGCTTTTTAACCTATCATCCAGACTTTGCAAATGGATTTATACATATAGTATTGTAGTTGGACTGGGTTTTACTCCATTAAGGAAAGATTTTTCTATGATTTAATACCAAAATATCTATTCTTTAGCATATTTGTGTTCTATGCTGCTACTTATGGATTCCCTTCACATAGGGATAATGTTATTGTCTGGATTGAAAGCCCCAATAACATCAGAATACGTAGCACTTAGCAGGCTGCCATCTGTTTAATAAAATTAGCATTACAACTTCCCTACTTGTCCATGATGAATCCTGTGGTAGAAGGGATATATATATAGATACAGCTCGTATTACCGGACAAAGAGCAGCCACAATCGTTTGATCCACACCGATAGAGACAGGTTAACACACGTTCATACGAGTGGAAGGGAGACAGATTGTACAATCGCGGGTGGATTGTCCACAAACTGGTCACGCATTTGAACAAAACACAAAGCAAAACGAAATACTCACAAGCGCGTTCCACTTAGCAACGCCGCATAGCGGTGTTTATAACAACAACACCAACACACCACTATAATGGATTATCCGGGCGATCCTACACAGACACACACATACACATACACACAGACAGAGCAGCTTCAATTCCTGTCCGCTGTTGTTCGCTTGTGTTGCTGGCGTAATAGAATTATCTTAATCACTGGTCCCGCTTTGATTTCTGGTTTTAATATGCACGTTGAAATTAGTCTAGTAATTGTTTTTGGATCGTGCATGATATACGAGCGACGCCGCGTCAGATTAGAAACGTCGCTTTTTGTGTACGCGACATCGGACGCCCGGAAAACGGTTTTGTGGTTGTTGTTTTTTTGTTGTTTTTGCACGTGAAAGTGATTATTTTGTAATGCGATTTTTGTTGTTGATGTTTGATCGATTATTAGCTTCGGTCACACGGTTCGGGCGTTTGAAATCTGTGATTCGGCATGAACACGTCATGTAGGTGCGTTTATTATATTGTAAACAAAGGGGTGAACTTAATCGACCAATCACATAACAATAAACAATGTTTTAAAGGGTGGGAAAGTGTGTATTCATCAACATTATGTATGCATAAAATGTTCCTTAAATAATATTTATTTCATTTCTACACCCATAGTTTTATATTTAGAATTTTGGTAAATTCATATGCATACCAGTGTAACTATATAATCAAATATTTTCATTTCTAAAAACTCACAGCGACCCATCTCCGAGATATTTTTTTAATATGTCCAAATTATGATTTATCAACCTGCGTTGCGGGTTCAAATTAAAATCATATAATTTAGTCAAAATCCAATAGAGTTAATTCTGTTGCCGTCGACATATTTCACATACAGTCATTACTGACATTTTCACAAGAGGGCCTCGCATACACATATACATACATGTGTCTGTACATATGTGTATGTATGTGCAGTGGATTTTGAAAACTGCAAAACGTTAACCTTTAGGTCCATAAATAACTCACGCATGACACACACGATGTTAAAACAAGAACAAACAAATAGACAAGTTGAATTTTGAAAAAAATGTTCAACGTAGTAATCAGTAAATATGGCCCGGTATTTGCCAGAAATCCAAATTATCCAACACTTTTCCCAAGAATACTCCCAGGTAGTTTGAAATTACTGTACTTGAAAAAATACTACACAAAAAATTCGAGAATTTCATCACTATTACATAACTTAAGCCGAAAAACACAACTAAATAATTAATTAGAAATCATTAAAAAATCTAAACAATTTTATACCCATTGTAATTAGACGCATTGGGTTACATTTCAATATGGCGTGGTGAACTCAATGAACTGCACCAGGCCAGCCTGTGGATGTGAATGGACTAGGGGTAACTGCGGTAGTGGGAAGTGTCGGGGGTTCTATGTTATTGGCAGGTGTCAGAGGATCCCAGTAGGCCAGTCTTAATTAGCGGTGGGCAGTTCATTATTCAGGCGCGTCGCGCCACTGGCCGGCGTCACTTTATCCACGACGCCTGGTGCTGTCGATTGCTCTGAAATGTTTATGTGGTCGGACTCGGACGAACAGAACGTTGTTTCACTGTCTCACCAACGAACACACAAACACTACAACATCGACAACATTGAAGCAACAGTACAGTGAACAGTAGTGCAACATTTTTAGTACCACCGCACATTAGAGAAACTAAAGACAACAAGAGTATTTTTCTTTAACAACCAACATAGTTCAGTTAGATAGTCTCGTTTCTGTGTTTTCTTCTTTTTTATTTCAAAACAAAGAGCGAATTACACTTGCGTTGAAATAGCAGATATTCATTCGAGAGAATTATGGAGCAGGCATTAAGAAATAAAGAATTTATCCTCCAAAATTATCTCCCCTTACTGTAGAAGTAAATATTGTTCTTTGAACTTCCTACTCTGTAATACAAGTTCATGTCTAAATAATATTTTCCAAGTAAAACTTTTCAAATCAAATCCATTTATCAAAATTCAGCGTAAACCCTTCGATATACTGATATTAAAATGTCTTGTTCTCGTACTCACTCTTTAACCGCTATTCACATTTTCCTGGTATGAAGAATTAATTTTATTCTGCCTCATTTTCATAGTTTCGCTTTTCATTTCCGCTGCACGACGAATGGTGGAAATGTTGTCAATCAACGCACTGCAGGAGGGCGGCGATAGGAAACTTCGAAGGTTGGGGGGAGTTGAGGAACAAGGAGTGATGGTTTAGAAGTTTCGTCACCGCTTTGAATAATTACTGTCACAGTCGACAGAGGGTGACACGTTCAACTTCTCATTGAAGCTTCACACCAACGTTCATAAATCTTTCTTTCTGCTAATGATGGATTTGCACGCTATAATAGTCAGCGTTACTTCAACAGAGCATCGGGCTGCTCAAAGGATGCTTATTATAAATATTATGTATAACCCAAATTTTAATCATTCTTCTCCAACTAGATTTCTTCTGAGAAATAGCATACGGTATTAAATGGACAAATTTAAAAGAACTAATTCGAACGTTCTTCTCAATAGACACCGATGGACAGCCCTACTACTAAATTTATGTTTTTCCCGAATACTAATAGAAACCACAATGCATTTCGCTTGCAGTTCCAACCTCAATGTTTGTCACAGTGTGTTAAACACTGGTATATGGAGTGCAGTTGGGACTACCTGAACACATAGCTGTCGAACGTAGGTCGCGGCCAGCTAACTCCGGTTTAAAAATGATCTCGCTCGGTCTCTCGTTTGCCTGTACGTTCGGTAGAGCCTGGTTCATTCAGTTTGTCGGTCGGCTCAACGTGTATGCAAATAGCCGCAAATCATGCATTCACTCTCCATCAGAACCGATTTCCGAATCAATTTCCGAAGTGTTCGCGCATCATTCACCGCTAATAGGTCCAAGAGCCACCCCTTCACCCCACGCCGACCCTTTGGGCTCCTTGTTTTCTACCCATTTTCAAATAATTAAACGACAGAAATAGACCATTCGCGTACGCAAATCTAGTTAAGCCAGAACGCAATGTGTCCCGCAGAAAACTATCAACGATGAGTATGTACATGTGTATCCACACGAGTATGTTTGCATTTCATTTCTGTTTATATGTGTTCATTCAATTATGGAACCCCCCATCGTTATATTAATGTGATTGTAAATTAAATCAAAACACAAATAGATTAAAAAACTTGTGCAATTCAGAACAAAGTCAACTTTGTTACATTTAAACACATCGCGATTATATTTCATGAAACAAAATAAAAGTAAAATGTGAAAACAAGTGGAATTACTTGTATATACATCTAGCACTAGAAAATGCTTCTATATTCTATAACAGCCCAACTTGAGACACACACATTCCAGAACATTCAGTTTGCCTGCGGCACTGCATCACCGTATAATATTGTGTTGCGCACCTTTGCCACTTCAACTCACCCCTTGCGCCGTCCCTGTGGCCACAGAGCGACAAGAAATAAAACTCGAAAACAAAACCGTCTCTTGAGTGTTCAGTCCTGAGTGGTTTGTTTTCAAGAGGTTTCGTCGTTTCTAGTGTTATTAATTAGAAAAGTATGTTTGTGATGGAGAACTACGACAGCGCCTCGCACACCGAACAGAAGAACTACGTGTCGTAACGAATGAGAGAAGTGTGGTTAAAGAATGGAAAGATAAAGAAGCAGAAGGAAGGAAAGTTCTAATATATATGGGATAAATATGAAATTTGTACAGGCTGTAGTCTGTTTATTTATCACAGTTTTGTTTGGTAATGAACTTCC
This sequence comes from Calosoma granatense, assembly GCA_022063505.1. Taxonomy (NCBI): domain Eukaryota; kingdom Metazoa; phylum Arthropoda; class Insecta; order Coleoptera; family Carabidae; genus Calosoma; species Calosoma granatense. The sequence continues at coordinate 1,700,835 of JAGJTL010000073.1, read as the reverse complement.
GGTTAATACTTTACAACTTTGTCTACAAACTAATTATGATAAAGCTCCCCCACTGTCTTATCAATAAACAATCAATACGGTACAAACCACGTTGGACAATCCATTTCAATCAACTGGTCCCTTCGATGTTGTCCAGTTCGGAGCAAATTTAACTCGTCGTCGTAAACTAACAAGATAGCCTCATACTTTTGCGTAAAAACTCCCTAACACATAGCCTGTGGGGAGATTGTCTTGTAGGGGAGACCAGAGCTGCAGTGCGTTAAGTTGGCAACCATGGGCCCCAAGACAATGCGACTAGTGTCTCTGGCACGCGTGCAAACGGCCGTCCTGGCACGTTCTTCAGTCACGCGTGTCAATTATGGATAAGGTTTGAATTTCCCAAAGGCTGGACAATGGAATAGTCGCCAAGCGATCTTGAGTTTCGGATATGCTATGTATACGTTATGGTATGAGTGTGGTGTATTAGTCAAAGACAATGTACGCATGTGTAGCAACTCCTTCTACTACCCTCTCTCTCTCTCGCACTCTTCCTCTTTCAATCTAATAAACTATAGCGCTTCCTTGCCAAGGTTCGGTGATTGTGTGTCTTATCGAGAATCGACAACGATTTGTAATATGTGTTGAAGGGATGTGCACACAAAAGTATATGACGTACGACAATGCTTAGAGGAAATAGTAATTCTTTTGTATTGTACTCGTATGAAACGAAATTGGGTTAGTAGAACAAATTTTCGCCAGATGTACAAATTTTATTGAGGCTTTTCTAAGCAGCATTTTTTAAAGAAATGATAATATATGCCATTCAACATTTTGTAAATTATATAATTGTCATGCATGATTTTGTAAAATTTTCTTGTATTCTGGAATAAATAAATAATTTAAATGAATATCTATGTTTTTACTTCTGCATACAAGCAGAGATATTGTAATATCTAGGTCTTACAACCGGAAACTAATCACGACCGTACGAGGTAACGTTAAAAAGTAATTACCTACTTCATCAGAATTTACACCGTCGCAAATCAACAATAACCTAAATTTAACCCCTGACACCCAGTTAAGGTCTTAATTAACCACATAAAATCCGTTAATTACTCACGGAACACAAATTCGCAATGTCCACGATATTCTTGATGACCGATGTTGCTGCAATCTAGTGGCGAGCACAGGAGACCAAGTAAAACTCAACTAAGCGACAAACCCGTCCACCAACCAGCCATCGTAAAAAGGAGCAAGTTTGTTATTTAAGGTTCGACTATTAGACATCGCAGTAAATCCGGTGCTATTCGCTGGCGAAATGGCCGATGTCGTTATGGCTTCAGTGGCAGTGGAGTAGTGGGTGTTGTGTGTGAGGTGGGAGGTCTGTAGAAAATACTAGCTGATAATCTGAATTCTCATTTGTCAAAGCTTAAACAATTGGAAGCTCATGTTTCCACTGATTTATATAATAAACTGTACGTGTAAAATGCTACAAGATATTCATAATTGTATAAACTAATTTTCTGAAGAATGTGAAAATGAGATGAAATCTATTTCTCATCTAAGGATTCTTGCGATTTCGATCTACTGAAACATACTGGTTTGGAACATAGTGCCGGTCATTTTTATATCGCAAGATTAGTTTTATATGGCGCTCGACTAGGTTAGGAAAACATCAACAACAAAACTATCCACCCTCCGAATATTGATTTAGATTTAGCCGAGTTGACGGTAGTTTCGTTACAGATATCAATCAAATTTGGCATCGCCCCCGGAATATAAATGGGCTTTAGAATGGGTGGAAATAGGATGTCGCTACTTTAGACGAAAATGGTCTGTTTTCCTTTTATAGCTTACATGAACGTAATAGTAATGGGATCATATATTAGTGCAAGTGGAGTTGCTGCTCTCAATGATTGTTTCAGGATGAACACCCATATAATATGGAGACTTATTAAAAAATTACAATAAATTATTTAAACCGATTTATGTCAAGTAGGAATTTACAGAAAATTTCAAAAGGAACTCTAGGAAGCTCATGAATATGATATTGAATAATTGATAACTTCAGGATTTTTTGTCAAACAAAACATAAAATGGAAGAGATTATCTGATTTGGATTCAGATTGTTTGAGTAATGGATTTTTCATGATATTCCATGTATTTGAACAGAGTAAATGTTTGGATTTGTACTGTACATACGTAAATCATAAACAAACATATTATTAATCATTAAAAATCAAAGTTATCCACTTAAATCTGGCAGCATCTGGCATTGGTTGCTATTTACAGTTGCATGTATAATACCCATATATCCTATGTTGATATATAGACAGGGCTAAACCTGGATTACACCATTCATAGTTCCGGTCAACAAACGGCCGGCCATGTTTGCAGACCATTTATCAAGCACAATTATTAAAACGTAATCCGTTGCAAAATCAGAAAACAAAACACATTTTTCTCGTTCAATAAATCAAAAACAGAAACAAGCAAAAAAATTTATAAAACAAGTATTACTAGTTGCTTGGCGAGTGAAGGGTAGGGTAGGGTAGGGTTGGGTTAGTAGATGAAGCGCATGCTTGACTAACTCGATTCAGTTAATAAAAGCTGTGCCCTGTAACGAACATTTGGCCGTAAATTCTATTACGATGCATCTTCATTAATATTAATTTCCGATCGAGTCGGCGTTGGCTACCGCATTCTGATTCGGCGCGAGATCTAGCGGCCGTAACACGAACTCATTTCATTGAACTAGGCAAGAGCAGTCCTGGAATTAGAAGCCAGGAGAACAGGGTGTGGGTGATAGGGTAAATGAGGACGCTGTTCACTTCCAATCACATTCGTATTCGATTTAACGACAAAATCGTTAGCACTTTTTAAAACGTGACATTCGGACGTGTGCAGTTCTATAACAGAATTATTATTATTTACATGAATAATCATCATTATATGATAAATAATAATTGATACTGAAAAGATTTTATGCACAACCACATAAAATAAAACGTTAAATGAAATGTATTTTATAAGTACTGGTTATAAATGATAATATCATTGTTTTTGATACCAAATGAAACTTGATGTGCATTTTAAATCAATAGATTTATGGAGAGAGTTAATATTAGGCTTGATTAAAGATAAACCATTTAAGGATTTTTATTTGTCAATATAATAATAGAATAGAATTGAATACTATTCATTTTGAAACGAATAAACTTTAAATGCACTATCGTTTCAAAGCAACAGGAACAGAAAACAGAAATAATATTAAAGTTAAAATCGACTGTGATAGCCGCTTAAAATTTCCCAGCGGAACAATATTGCTCCCCGGCGGCAGTTCGCGCGCAATAACCTGCAGATGTCCGACACGCCGCCGCACGTCTCACTGAATGTCCGAATGCCGTACGTCGATTATTTACACAGTATTAACCATAGAAGCACTCTGGATAATTCGTTAGAATTGGAAAAAGCAATTAAATTCCATTTGAGATGTAATTGCACCTTTACACAGTCACCCAGATTACAATGCCCAATTTAACCTTTTCAATGCTGTATAGGGAAGTGTATGTGCGCATGTGCAGACAAAGCTGGCGGACAATATAGTTTAGTTAGAATGCTGTTAGGACAAGTACAGCCAAATAGTCGTAACAGAATTGCTGCTAACAGCAAATTATTTTATCATTTGTTAGTAATTGTTTCTGAGCAAATGGGTAATATATAATATTTAAGCCAGCTAGTAAACAGGACAAAAATATGTTGAAGATATTTGAGAAATATATAATAATGTTTAACTAAATATATAGATATTTAAGTAGACATGCAATAATTGCATTTTAATATCTAGAAAAGGTGGTTTGAATTCATCTAAGTAATACAGATTGTGAATTATGATGTGCTCTTGTAACCCAGAAAATAGTATCATCATTTTATCGCGGATGTACATTTGACATTTGCGTATGTGTGTATGTATGTAAGTAGACTACAGGAATATGTATGTACCCGTATGTATGTATGAATATATGTACTAGAAACTTGTCGTCTTATTCAAGTGCTCGTTCCATTTGCCGTTCTAGTTGAGTCGGAGGACTTGGTTCACTGACGTTCTTCACTCGTACATACATACGTGTGTACGTATGTACGTATGTGTCTGTAAGGACGTTATGCCCATGCTAGGCTAGATGTTGCTAGTAGCAGAGTTGCTGTCGGGCTGTGACACAAATATACAAATATAAATTTATACATTTTCATTTTGAAGAAATGTCAGAACGGCGTGTGCGGTCTGAAGTGTGTATGCAGGTAATGTGCGCCACAACCGTGAAGCGTCGCTCAGCGGAATTCGCCGCGACGCCCAGCGTCCCACCATCAACTAGCTCACACATCACATCACACCGTACCGCACTAGTACAGGACGGTATTCAGTATATAATATACTAACAGCAATAAATTAGCAAAATCAAATATATGATTCTGTCGAGAAGAACAAGATATTGTTCTTGATTATGTAAAATTAAATTTTTAATACACTTTACTTAGTAAAATAAACATAATTCAAGTTGCAGTTTATAGTGCATGCGCTTACTAAATATATTAAAGTATTAAAATATTCACGTTATGTACATAACAAAATAAACATAATAAAGAACATACTTTTTAAATTGCTTTTAATAAGAATATTTTATGAACAACATGTACAGCGTAAGCCGTTGTGTACTCGTCCACAAACCTGTCAAAATAATTTCAATCCGTGTGCACTGGTACCGTTGCTGAAAATCCCTGCACTCCCGTAGCTGGAACTAATAACAACCGGTGTAGTGTAAAACCGTCTTAATCCGCACCTGTGCACGTCGTATATTATCGCCGGAAGCGGACACATATACACAGTTTCATTTATTCCGGTTGCGTCTGCGATCCCAAAAATGTTTGTGTTTGACAGCGGCTGTACCTAACGAAGCGTCCAAATCCCGTAGGAAATCCAAAGAACGGTGAAAAAACGACGAAAGACGCAAAGAGAGAGTACTAGAGCATGGGTGGCAGATAGCGCGAGGAGGAGGAGGAGGAGGAGGTGGAATGAGTAGGAAAACATAGGCATACGATGAAGAAGCATCAATGAAAGAGAGAAAATCAAAAGAAGAGAGACGTAACACTATGAGAAAGTGAATGAACAAAGAAAGATAGAAGCAGAATAGGGAAGGGACGTATATGTGACAAAAAAGAAAAGTGTATGATAACTGGCAGGGGAAAAGAAAGGATGTGATAGAGAGGAGAGAATGACAGAGAGAAAGAGAACGAGAGTTCACGGGCTCGTCGTGGTTTACATAACTTCCGACTGAATTCTGAATTCTTCCCCTCTCATGCTTCATCCCACAATTCTGCTGGGGGTCGTCACTACCGGCCGATATTTGTTTTCGCGATTTCATCTTTTCCTTCACGCGTCCGTGACTATATTCTATGTACGTGTATGTGCGCACATGTGTATATGTGTGTGTGTAAATATCCAGAGGTATGTATGTACGTATGTATGTATGTGTTAGAGCTGATTGGGCACCTCTTCATGTTTGATAAAGGGATCCCAGTAACCTCTGAAAGAATTCGAATTTTCCTTGTGAAATCCGTATCTAGATTTACCAACGAAAACCAATCGAATATGTAAGATATACTCCCCCAACCCCAATCTGACAGATTACATACAAACACACACACACACGCGCGGAGACTCTGTGATTTCATTATTGACACGCGATAGAATTTCTGAAATTATTCACTATTTCATATCTATATTTATTGTATTTTCGGAAATGGAAATAACATATCTAGTTACAAGTTTCAATTTTAAACGTATAACGATCCAATCTGAACACGAACTTTAGTAATTTGAATGGGCATATCCATGTTATTTCAGAGAGTGCAAAAAAACTAGACAGGCATCGTTTTACGATTATTTACAAGTGGAAAATAACAGTGCTCGATGTACGTACGTATAGAAGTTCTATATATTCTCCTGTACTTATGAAACTACCCCAGCTGGAAAGGGTTGAACGCTACTGTTCAGTAGTACCAACCGTATAGTTAGTATCACGTATGAAAATTACACCCCTTGATAAACTATTGCGGCTTCCATGTTCCGGTCTATCATTGGAGAAATTGTCGTGAATAAATTTTCAAGAAAAGTGGATCGCTTTTCAATATACGAAGCACGCTGCACCCATATTACAATGGGCGCACGTGGCAACTGTATTTTCCAACGTTACGTTAACTTATATTACATAAAACATACATACTCGTATATCGGTATTGTTGTTGTTGCTGTTGGCCATTATGAGTTTGTAGTTTCTAATTTTCTTTATTGCCGTGTATGGTTTTCCTTTGCTTTAAATTACATAAAATTATTTCCAATTTCTCCGAAAAGTTCAAATGGATTGTTTAATAAATTCTAGAAATTCGTAAGCATGAAAGTAATTTTTTAAAAGAACATGAGCTTATAATTTCAATTTGTAAAAACAGATGTATATAATATAACATCGAAACTTTATTTATTGGTAGGTAGAAGAAATATTCTAAAAATATAATTAGGTTGTCAATGGAAATTGAAGAAATATTATAAAAATACATTTATTGTGTGTACTTTGACTTTGGAATAACCCTTTATTTATTTAACAATCCCCTGCCATATACCCAACATTTTTACTGTCATCTTTTCGCTAAGAATAAAAGGCGATTTGAATCACAAATAAACCTCAACTGAATATAAAACGTACTATTTGAACCGGAACACTAGCCACATCTATTGGCATTTATAGTAAAACATTGTTCGTATGTCATTGGTAAAGGTGAAATTTATCAACATTTCTTTATCCGAACTTTACAGACTTACTTCTCTTGGGTTTACATGCGTCACCGCTCGCTATGCTGAGATTAAAATGTCATATAATGTCATTAATCTAATCGTTGGCACACGCCATACCATACCACGATGACGTGAATTCGTTTTGTTCCTGGTATATTTCGATTTAATAGAATTCGCATCTTGCGATTGAAGGTTCTCATATATCTTTCCATAGTTTTTACCTACCGAAATAAATTGTCGTTCGAACACAAAATATATGTATTTATCTTTGTCTAAATATCAATATCTGTTGCTCGTAAAATGATTTATGATTCGGAGGAAATATAATGAACATGGTATCAAATATACACTATATGATATTAATACCAGTTTCACTTTTCATAACAGACAAGTTGTATACCAGTTAATACACGTCAAGTGATATAATTATAATATATAGATCTTATGCAAGAACTTTTAGTGTTACACATCAAATCTCTATTTCATTATACTACCCAAGTACTAAGTTAGATAATAAAATTAGCCCTATGCTGAACAATGTATCTTACAGTATTGGGGTGAATGTGGTAAGACCCCACAATGAAGTCATAATACAGTGGATGTATCCGGGATCTACCGGAGTGGAGTGTTGCATCCATATTCATGGTGTCCTCTAGTGGACCATGCTAAGCTGTATTGTTCTATGCAGTACGCTACACTACACTACAGTACGCTACGTTAAGGCTTCCATTACTCAACTGGTGCATGCATCCCGTGATCAATCAACGTTGTGTTGCGTTTTTTTTTTCTTCATTCTCCCCGGGCTCAGGGCTCTGTCGTGTACGGAACGGAATCAGATAAGTCGAGTGACGTGGGGCTCCAGTAAGGAGAAGGGCAGAGTAGGACGTGCAGGAGTGGGGGAGAGGTATAGCCGACAGTCCGTTTATAATCTCGGAGAACAATCTGTTATTAAGTGGCGTTGCATGACCGCACGCCCGTGTCAATGTATGACTGATGGCCTAGCAAAGAGCTACAGGCAACATATTCTCGTACATATACAGTATATAGGCTACTTACAATACACAATGGCCTACTTCGATATATCTACAGCAATGAAGGGATTCAAGGTAATAACTCAAAGAAATAAACTCTTTAAAATGCAGATTGAAATCTTTTTTTTATAATAATATTTTGAATAGAAGCTATTATACAGGAGTAATTTTTGATAGAGGCGTACTTTTGTTAGAGACATATTGAGCTGTACTTTTACTACATGTATATTTTTGGTGGAGGTGCTTGTTTAAATATCTTACTAAAGATTGTACTTTGAATTAATAAAAGCACAATAAATACCATTATTATTAGAAATAATTATTGTCGATATAATAAATTTTAGAATAAGCTCGCTCGCTCATTACCGCAGATTACTATTCACATTATAATATTTGATTATTTACACACCCACACACACACACATACATACATACATAGGTTCTGGAGAGTCGATATGCTTACAGAGCTTGAAAGACCGTACAAATAAGATTCTTAACTAATGAACCGAAACTTTGATCCTATGAACCGGGTATTACCGCCTACGGATCGATTTTAGATAAGAAATTAAAAGGGAATAATAGTTGGTCGGGTTTGTGCATCAGCCCTTTGGGTGTCCTGAAAGTTTTCGAGCCAAAGAGACACTATCTTCTACAAGTCAGACTGGCCAAAGTACCAGCTCACATTACACCTATTTCCCCCCCCCACTTACCTTTCCCTACCCCTCACCCGTCAGCTCACCGTATCATCCATGTCTGCTCACTGGCAATCTAATTCCAGGCTCTCTTTAGATAAATTCCTGCGCTATTTGATATCTGTTTGAGAAAGTGAGAAATGAGATATTTGAAGCACGAATTTTCCTAAGACAATCTAGATCGCAGAACGAAACGTCTGAAGCAAAAGTTATAATCATGATTCTAAACTTAGTTCCGTAAAACTAGACGGTGTTAGAACACAGAGGTTTTTTTGTGTTGGAAGAAGTGTTTAAGATAGAACTGTAAAGTGCAGGGTTGGATCTGGTGATTTTCAATATATTTGTAATCGAAGTTAGCATTGTAAATACAAGACATATATAGTATTTAATATACAAACAAACAGGACGCTACTTGATTGCGGTAACGTTACAGTAATTTCAAGTTAGAAATTATAGTTTACGAATGTAGGTTAGAGTTGTTGAAATATTTTTTTAATAACTGCGAATTCGTGCAAGTGACCAGAAAATTTTCGTGCGCAAATACTTTAAGTCAAATATAGCTATTAAATCAGGTGCTACATGAACCATTTAATTAAAGGCTGCTTGAACCCAGTACCCACGGTACACGCAACCAACGGACTCGTCGAATCACGTTCCACCGAGCTGAACTGAACTGAACGAATTGGTGTTATTTCAGTTATTAACTTTAAATACCCGCGATCAAAGATAGTCACGTCAGAAAGCACGCGTATAATAAGTTTTAGGTTTAGTTTTTATAAGCTATTAAACTTATCTTGTGTCACGGTTCTAAAAATTTCGCGAGGTCGCTTGAAACACGCCGTAACTGTGTAACGTTGTACACACGCAATACACATGAGTAGAGTTGGTTGGGTTGTCTATTCAAGTAGAAATATGTACATGTATCAGTCATGTAAAACTTATCTGAATGTGCACGAGGTAAATCCAGAAATAAATAAGCTGGAAGACTAAAAATTCACAAATTATATTCTTTAATATCTGTTGGAAACAAAACAACATTTGAAAATGTGATTTCAACATACACTTTTATATCGATATTTTATGATTTTAAATGAAACGAGCGATGTTCAGTTTTACAGGTCGTTTTAGAAATAATTCATTCAGATTCTTTTTGATTAGTTTAACAGCATTACGTTTATAGAATAAATGAATATAAAAGTGATATAACGCTAGTAGTAACGTGTTTCTATATGCTGTGAAAAAACACTATGGATCTGCTATCATATTTTTACTGCCACTATTAAAAACTAGATTTAATACATATATTTATTTGTTTCGGTGGTGGAATCTGTGTTTTATATCGGAGAGGAATAGCTATAGTAGCTATAAATAGTTTTATAACTCGCTTTCATGACCGACTAGATAAAAAGCGAACACCGTGTAGTAACATATAGGTACATGATACCGTACAGACTATTGTAGCATTGCATTATGGGAGATGTTATTGAGCTACTGGCTCGCATCAAACATGATTCACACTGTACAGTGTGTTCTGGTAATTATAACAAACGTTGAAATTTATATTGTTTCATTTTAATTGCATCTATAAGGTTTATTGTAATTGTGGAATATAAATATTGAAATGAATGATATCTCCTGCAGGTTTTATTAAAATTACACACGGATTATAGCTTTTTTTTATCGTATATAAAAGTACAAACACTGTTTACGATTTATTCATATGCAAGTTTTATGTATGTACATATGCACAGAAAAAAAATTATTAACTTGTTGATTGACTTGTATACAATATAATACACATATTATATAAAATGACTGATTTATTTAAATACTTATTGTAACAAGTTATGTTGAAAAAAAAATCTGAATAAAATGAGAAGCCAGTAGAGAACATGGTCCAACACTTGTCTGTATATATCAAACTTTAACCAACTGTGAAAGGAACTTCGAAGACGAAGGTTTTATAATAAAAAATAAGAAAACTGCGATATGAAAAAACGTATAGTCGCTACGCACAGCAAATAATTCTCTACTACGGACCATTGGAAATGTGAAGTAACATATAGAAAGAGAGAGTGGGTGAGAGAAAGAGTGACAAAGAGAAAAGGAAATGCTAGCTACAGCAGAGAAAGTATATACATCAAGCCCTGTAGGAAAAGGGAAAAACATAAAAAGACCGTTAAGAGTTCCGTTATTAATTTATTTCGACAAAGGACGGAGATCGAGTCGCACGTGGACATGTGACTATCAATCTTTAGACTCGTTTGTCTTCGACCGTTTTCGTTTTCGTTTCGTCTTGTCTCGTCTCGTTCTCGTGCACGAATGGTGCGCAGTGTTGAGCAATGTTTGCACTCTACACCAGCGCCGTATGTGTTCGTTGAATCAACTATAATCTGATTTGGTTCTGTTATTCTTAGAATGCGCGCGGTTTCTTTTGTGAAATTTCACTGTGAAATTCTCCTTCGTAAGAGTATTTCTGCATTTTCACGCTCTCATAGATGTCTGTGCGCGCGTGGTTTTTGCTGCTTTTGCTGCCTGTATGACGTGAGATTCACGCGAGCATCACGCTCGTCCTTAAACTGTTGTTACTGTTTTGAGTAGCATGATGCAATGTGGCGCTCGTTGTCGACATAAGTGTAGTCGTTCGTTTTGCATTTATTTTTGCTTCGTTGTTTGATATGAGATGTATAACTCAGAGCTGACGTAGGTTTGTATGCTGTTAGGAGGAGATATCAGATACAATTGTATACATAAGCATTGTTAGATGAGGTAAGGAGTGTACTAGAAACATTTCACCTTCTACAATTTATTTCTAATGGACTGTAGTAAGCAATGGGCTCTAAGAGTCTATAATATACATTCATTTCAATGGAATAAGTTTCTTTAAAAAAACTCCATAGTCACGCATAAGCCTGTATGGTCCATCAAATAACATCATTCAATTACAAGGAAAATTATATTATTTTTAACTCAATTTCACACTGTCCATCCAACATGTTATTCTTCATTCCTGTCAAAACAAATTCACAAATTTTCTTTATTTGTTTTTCATTTCCGCGTGTAGACCAAAGGGCTTGTACCCTCCCAAATGCATCGGACAAATATTTCGGAAAGAAATAAAGTAGCCAGTACGTTAATGCCGTGTGTCCCTTCGATTCGTCACAACTGCATAACTGACAAATGCTAGTCGGATTGACATAAAAACACTGGCCGATTCATCGTTGTTAACGTTGATCCAATAAGTCCCCCCGTGCATGTCGTGACGCTTTGCTGACATGCCATCATCACGGTTCATCGGAGTGTATCAAGTGAATATCGTCCGATAAAGTAGACACTGTCCCCTTCTCTTCCCCCACTCTACCATCGACAGATAGATATGACTCACTTGACCGATAAACTTACCCTTATGACCGAGGGTAGTTAAGTCCACTGTCTCCCTTATCCCCCCTCGCTTCAATGTTAAACTAAGGGATTTACACCTTTTTATGGAACGACTACCATGTATATTTGACAAAGAAATACAGCCATTCTCGTTTCCATAAACGTAGAAACAAGGGGGGAAACGTCTAATTGCGATGGGGGACATTTTTTTATGTACCGACTGGAATAATATATTGTGTGCTGCTCGTTTTCACATACTTGTTTCGTTACGTGTATGTTTTTTGATATTTTGTTTGTATATGTATGCGTGTTTTGTGCGTCGTCATGCGTGTACACACTTGCATGTTCTGATAACATCAAAATTCTCTACGGGGTGGAGCACCTGATAAAGTATGTTTGTATGTCGTTACATTCTTGGGAGGGACCCGACATATTCGGTTATTACGTGTATTATTTATCACAATTATGATGTTATATGTTATGAGAAATCCTTTTAATAAATTGGACTCTTTTTGATGTTAACATGCACGCATGAAAAGGGTTTTCCCATTTTGTAACTGATTTTTGTTGAATTCATTCAGCTCCACATAAAAAAGCTCTCGTTGGTAGGCAGCGAACTAGATCGTTGGCTGTTGATGGTGTAGGTGTAACATGGTGTTAGTGGCCGCTCGTTGGCTGGTACGTAGATAGGATTTAGTACGTGGCAGGCGGAGTTCATTTTCAACAGTTGTAAATAAAGTTCGTGTAAGTGGATATTCTGTCCGATGTGGAATACTTAATTTTAATCCGGGAACAAATTTAATCTCGTCTGAGCGGCCGTAAACGCTTCAAAGAAACGTTTTTACAGCGCAACGAGTCATCTGTTGGTGGATCTATGTACCATCTACACAATATCTATTCCTGGGTGTGTGTGTATGAGCGTGTGGATCGGCATGCTTCCGGACAATTTCCTGCCTTTGATGTCACGTCCGGCTTTCACTCATTAAGATAAAATACCGATAATATGCATGAATTCTTATTTCATTTACATATAAAATAGAAAACACGCCGTGCTCTTGTACGATCCTTCAGACACTCTTACAAGTCTATGCACGCAACTGTTGCCTTACATACCCTGCCTACTTTGATAGCATAATATATTCAGTTAATATACCAGAGTATATAATACATGCTCAACTTTAACATGAATACTGAATTCAACAATTTCTAAATAAGTCTAAATATTATCAGTTGTTATACATGTTTCAGAGTGTGGATAAGTATTTACTATCAATGTTTTTATATATAACTGCAGTACCATGCACTCTATCACACTACTGTTGTATTTTTTTTTGTGGTGTCGCTGTTCTGAAATTGTCTGCTAGATATTCCCAGTGTACTATGTATGTACTATGTACACTTACTACTAACTATACCTGTCTCCCTTGCTCATTTATACATGTATATGTGTTGCCATCCCACTTTAGTGGACACGTATAATATTGTTGACTCCTTTATTTAGGCGTAGCGCGTCCGCATGCTAGAGTATTTGTCACATACCGTTTGTTAAGAATATTTAATGGTAGTAATATTTTATTTTTCCGTGTATTTTGTGCACGTAGCGTCGTTTTAATTTTTTGAAATGGTGCAACGAGTTTGTTAAATGTATGTATGTAGACTTTCATTGTCTCAAATTTGATACATTTGTATAATGCTCTGGTTTATACGTAAAAAATTGGATAAATTCTCCATATATACTTTTAAGCAGTAAGTGGAAAATAATTAATAGTAATCTTAGAAAATAAAAGCTGTAGACATATATGACTGCGACAATTAAGTAATGATACTGATATAATGATGCGTTTTAAAAAACAAAACTAGTATTTAACGTTGTTGACCCAGATATACAAAGTTCCATTTTACTTGAAACTTTATACGATACAAGATGACAAATTTACAGAAATATATTTATCATAATCATCTGAAATATAAACTAGGTCACAGTTGAAAAAGCCCTGCTTTCAGTTCTCATCCCCCTCTGCTACGCCACTTTCATGATTCAGTGTCAAAAACGTAAAAAAGAAAGTAAAAGAAAACGAGAACGGTTCCGGTTCCGTTTAAGTATTTGAGGCAGGAGTGTGTATACAAGAAGCAGCAGTAGTAGCAGCAGTTGGTAATGTATACGGTAGACACGGCAGGGTCTTCGCACACCAGATGTTGGCAACACACTCCCAACAGCGGTTTCCAGTCTGTTATATTGGCTGCACTGCGCTACCAAGCCCGCCACCATCAACACAAGTAAACGCGCCTCGCATAAGGCAGAGTGAGGCCCGCGTTAGGTACTAACATTAATCGCGTTACTGTAGGTAAGGGAAATTTTACACTAAAAATGTCGTTACAAGGACGGTTATGATAATAACAGCAGACGAATGATACGTACATACATAATGTACATACAAGTGTATGATAAAATAATGTAAAAGATGTTTGATGCCTACATAATCCAAGTACTGATAAATGCACTAACATAAAACAAACTTAAAATTATATCTACAGCATACAGATATGTACGTTGTTTTCTTCAAGACCATTCGAGGATATATTTCTATTTGTAAAATATATAATAAATGGTTGTATACGATTATTTAAACAGCGAATTATATTACAACGGTTTACGATGTTTTTTTATTATCTCTATCAATGAGCTAAAAGCAATTAATTACACACACTACAAAAGTTAATAATATCGAAGGGAAATAAATAAAATGAAAAACAAAAACGAATACGTGACAAATAACGATGTACTAATTAAAATGTTCTTTGTACAAATGCTGTAAAACCAGAAAATGCAAAATATTTCACAACGGCGTTACGCTGTGACATAACAATAACGTTAATTACTTGAGAGGGAAACCTTAAACTATGCGACATACAAACACACATATACACTGTATATATATACAAAGCATAATGTATACTCTCTCTCTCTCTTCCTCTTTCTGTGTTTGACTCACTTCAGCATTGTGTCGCAAGCGGCCAAGTAGGTATGTGTGTCGGTACTGCATCACAGCTGACGACTCCTGCTGAATCCTGCTGCTAGTTCCTGCTCGCGTAATGCATGCAAGCAATTTCAGTTATAACTACATATACGAGGATAACAGTGCCGAGTCCGTGTGTAGGTATATTGGACGTACGTTATATCTCAACGTACATGTTAGCAAAATACTAGAGCAATTAATAAAAAACAAGTGTATAAAGTTTATAACATGTAATGTAGTGTAATAAAAATGTTTTTTCGTATAAAAAGAGATTAAATAAATACATTATCATAAACAAGGTACGCACGTATCCAGTTAGAAATTGAATGGTGTATGCGTGTGAGCGATGTAAGAAATGTTGCAATGATGAATTACGTGCTCCGTTATGTAGAAAACCGAACAAGAAACATGTTCATTGGAACCGATTTCAGGTTATGTTCAGCAGAACTCATAAAATAGGCGCCCTCGTACGACAGATACGTGAACTACACACACACACACGCAGGCAGACAGTCCGTGCAGTAACATACAGAAACGATCACTGTGCAAAGATGAATTGCCATGTGTAAATACCCAATGTGTGTGTAAGTATATATGTGTAAGAGAGAGATACAGTCACTGCAGGGTAATATAGCGTTAGAGTGAAATAGAGAATAGACACATACACACACATATATAATATATATAAGTAAGTCTTCTACCCTACCATTCGGAGAATAGTACGTTATAAATATGCCAATAATAATCCATACAAAATTTATTCTCAGGAAAGAATCTTTTTCAAAAACACATTAAACATAAGTACAAATCATTCCAAGACACGTCCAGGCGATGCTCCACCGGTCCCTCTGCCATCTAGCGGCAGGATAAAGGATCCTGTCAGCACACCCGACATACAGCCTATGTCCATTGTTAACGATTATGTGCAGGATTCAGCTGGTCGACTGTACTGCGGGTACTATATCGTTCCGCCAGACAATTTTAAGAAAAATCGCCGTTTTTATAGGGTTCATATGGACCCGGCGGCACCAGTGACGTGGCAACAGTTTGTTCCATGTGGGGTATCACACTGAATTACACATAGTCGAGTATGCATTAAGTTTAAATATGTGCTGCAACTCACTCATCATTTAAATCTATTAATCAAAAATAATTTTAAAAATGACGCTTGTGTTTGTTTTAGCTGGGGAAGATGTAAGTTTGAAGAATCTTCAAATATGTTTTTTAATAATTTCTTAATTAATAATTAAAAATTCTGATTCTGTTCGGTGTTAGTAAGGGAACGCAAGGGTTTGTGCCCAAATATCCTAAGGAAATTCTATGATGCGCCCTTGTTTCGAAAGAAATCTTCAGTAGGTTACAATGTACTACGTCTCGTCTGCCTACATGTGTGTGTGTTGTGTTATGATAAGTAAGTTTTTCTAATATACCATCGATGCTGAGATACACAGCAGCCTATAGTAGTCGACCAGTAGATCCTCGCATTTCTCATGTAAGAAAATAATTCGGTCCATCGAAATACAAGAAAGGGAGCGATATTTTTTTATGTTTTCCAGAACCTCTCCAAATAATACACTCAGTGGTCCGTGCTTAAATAAAGACTAACAGAGTAGAGTTAAGGGGAGGGTAAGAGAGTGAATTGAGGAACGAACAAATGTATTTATGCTTATGGCGAATCGAGTCTGAATATCTCTGAGTCAGGCTAGCGTTTGTTTACGAGCCGGCCGGAAAAGAATGAGGACTTCGATGAAAATGTCAGGGTAGGCTTTGATAGAAAAGCATTTAGACAATAGTTATACATATATCATTAATGAAGAATCAATTTGTAAATTTAGAAGAATCGAAATTACAGATACATAGTGATTAAATACTATCGTAAATTTTACGGGAAATTATTCGAATTATAATAAATCTACTGATTGATAAATATTGGTACGGGCCTGTATTTTATTACGTTCTTATTGAGAGGTTCTTTATGATAAACTTTCGTGATTAGGAATGTGCGTATTGCGTAGCATGTGTGCCCGTAAAATTCAATGTGGCAGAGCCACAAAATAAAACAACTTGGAATACATTACACTGAGAACTATAACAGGCTTGGTAAGCAAACACATTCGTCAAAAACAGTTGGAAGAACCGTCAATATCCAAGAGCACATTTCAAATAATATTCGTTTAATATAAGATACTAAAAACGAACATATTTAATACATGAACTTGCTTAAAAGAATTTAAAGTTTAATCTGCAACCCGCACAGCGTCAGTGTTATACTGGTTGCTCAAATGAATATACGTTTGAGAGTATTTAATGGTATTTAGAAAATTACAATTGTATTTTATATTAAACTAACAGAGTCCTGTGTGTATGTAGATACGATGTACGATGTAGGTACATTAACATAATAGTTAATATTTTGTAATCTAGCGAATAGAACGACCACGGTTGCACATAAAATAAGTATGTTATATTAAATTCACAATATACGTGACCAAGGATAATTACGAGCGGAACTATTTTCGTTCGCGGCGTATAAATTAGCGTGCGTAATTGCAGAGCTCGACGTAATGTGAACGAGCGACTAGTTAACTACGTCGCCCTGATATTCATGTATAAAAGCTCAATTATTTATATATCGAATTAATGGTTAAGCGTAATTAAAGTATTGGATGAAATAATTTACAGCTTTTAATATAATAATCTAGAATTTTTCCTCGCGTAATATATTAGAGTAATTATCGTACATTGTCGAATTACCTGTGCGATCAGTCGGTGAATTATGATTTTAATTGTTGGGAAAATGTAGCTAGCCGATAATTGATAATAATAATATCGCATTAAACAGTTCGGTTAGGCTCGGCTAGTATCGGCGGTAGTTAGCGAGCCGTATAGTACAAATGTAGATATTATATAGTAGCTTATTTATAGATTACCGTTGTTATTAATAGTACATGTAAAACGGATTATTAAATTCGTGTTTATTCGAATATATTTTGATTAGCTTCATGTAATTAAATTTTGTTTAAACTGCAGTGTACGCGATTTTATACAAATATATTCACAGCTTTTTTCGTTACATTTCAAATGTTGTCAACAAATGTAAATTAACTGTGTGTTATTTAAAATTATGTAAAATATAATAAAAGTGACTATATTGCATTAATTAGAATATTTACATATATATACTCGTAGGTATATATCTGAATTCGTATAGATGAAATAAAACATTCCAGTTTATACAAGGTTTGTGTGAATTATGCTTTACCAGGTTCTGATATAAACGAGCCCTGAAGACTAATAGAGCCATGTACCACTCCGCACAGATTCCCGCATCAATTTTTTTCCGCACTCGTGTGACACCTCCCCATCCGCACACTGACACAGTGTCTCCGCCAGGACGGGTAATAATTTAAACGAAACAAAAGCATCTTGTGCTTGTCTCAAGTCGTGTGCGATGCTGGCAACAGAAAGAGAGTGCGCCGTTTCTTTTTGTCTTTTAATACGAGCGGGCATCCATCAAGTTAAGAGAAAGAAAACGTGTTTATAAGATTACTTCAACAAATGTTTGAGTGGCGCCCCAATCTTCTGTGGCGGGTCCCACCGGTACTAACACAGCGACCACATAACGGTACTGGAGCAAAAGAAAACATCTGAAATATTGAACGTGAAAACTCATCTCACAAACGGTGAGACGGCGAGGTACTGAACGAGCGCGGGTGTGCTAGCGGTATGACGGACAAAGCTGTGGAATGGGCACGCCTAGCCTGCAGACACGTCTTGCCTGCTCTCTACATCATTCTCTTTGTCAACAACAGAGGACTCTGTCTTCAAGGTCCCGAGGGGGTAGACACTAACGCCGCGTTAAAACGCGTTAATAAATAAGCGAACATTACACAGGACGGTGTACGGTTGTAAGATATATAATAACAGTGTAATAACGGAAGGAGTTAAGATGTTGCTGATCAGAGAATATTGTATAATAGTATCTAATTTAAAGAAATTACACGGTTAGAATGAAGAAAAACACACCCTATTAAACATATATGTAAAAATGTAAAGTCATATTATGATAGCAAATAGATGAAATCTTATGGAAATCAAGAACAAGAAACGTATTCAATTAGTAATTATTCCGATATTCACTAACATCGTTTAGTGCAAGGTGATTCAAGTAAAACAAGTCAAACGGTTATCCGATAATATCCGAATTACGTCGTAAACGTGAACGGTAATGTTTACAAACCAATAACACGAGACAACAGCCCACGCGAGTGTACCTGCCGGCAACTGTAACCAACGTTTACAGTGTACCTCCATTCACCTAATTACTGATCCGAACATCTTATTAGAGCAAGTTAGGTATTTGCTATTGAATCCGTGATGTTTCCAATTGTAATTAAACTTCTATTAGCAATTTCGTTATTAAATATCAGTAAATGTAATGAATATTCAGCTGAAATAAATTATTCATAATTATTCCTATATTAATTAAAGCATTGAGCTTTGTTCTTTAAAATATAGTAATTAAGCTTTTAATATTAAATTTCTACATAAATGTTCAGAAATACATCAGTCCTCAGTTGTTATTCGGTGTGACACAGTGCTGACCTCTGTTAAGACACCGACCAACCTCAGTGTCAGAACTCTTCAGGTCACAGAGTAGCGATGTGATACGGTGGGGGGTGTTAACTAACCACATCCCACATCGTAGCACCTGTTTGTTCCGTTAATATTTTATCAACACTCGCCGGCTTGAATCATTAAACTGCCCTAAACCTTGGCTAATCGCTGCGGTAAGGCACGGACACTTGTCCCAACACCAGCACACAATACCGTATTTCATCACGCACACACACACATGCATAGTAACTTACATACATATTATTATCGTACAGTGCATTCATTATAAGACTGAATACTAGGTTTGAACAAAACTGTACAAGAAAAATATGAGGTACAAGTACACACACACACAGACAGAGATACAGGATATAACATTGAAAGTCCTTGCAAGTTGGTGCTCGCACAACCATTTGGAACACGTAACATCGCGAGTTGAACGTATTTCCATTGTTCGAGCAGTGGTTTATTTGCGTAAAAGTTTAACCGAGTTTTATTTAATTAAGTGAAATTATTGTGCGTGCGGAAAATTATTAGCCATATTTTTCAAAAGTTTTCCGTCGGGGACTTGAATGGGAAAAGTGAAAACTTAAATTGTTACTCACCGACTGTTGTAACTTATGTAGAAAGATTTCTTGATAGTTTAAAACGGTTCTGAAACAAAAGAAAATTGCTTTATACCATTGTATGACAAGAATTATCCTGTAGATAGAATAAATTAAATGCAATTGTATTTGATGTGTTGATAAATATAACAACGAACAATGTTGAAGAGCAACACGTATGAGAAACCGTTATACAAACATCAAGCACGTCAGTGGACGTCGGACATTTGCAATATTCCGTTTCCGGTCCGAATGATACGCGACGTGCGGACCTGATTCCAAATCCCAACCATACATGATTTGCATTGTTCTGGAGTAGACATAGCAGTAACAGTATACTGTGTTACCGACACATACACTCATACATGCACCGATAGCCGTTCCTATGCTCACTTGTCGATAGTTTCGAATGCAACCATGCGAATTTACACTGATATCCAATTCGTGGCCAGTCAGTTTCTCAGCTACAGCGCTTTCTATCGTTCGTCTGTCGAATATCCGAACCAATAGTTTGTTTATTTCAGTGAGACATGATGTATTGATTGATGATAGCACACTGAATTTTTAAAATGTTGGGAACTTTTGAATCACAAACTATTTAACTAACACGATTTAGTTTTAAAATACTGCGAGAATGAATAGAAATTTTGTCATTACTTATATAAATAAATATACGATTTTCATGTGTTCTCATACTTCGTACACATTCGTACAGCTTCGACACACATCGGAGCATTCCCGGAACTAGCCGAGGCATAATATTATGAGGTCTCGATATGACCCGAATGTGTAACGAACCGGTTCGGTATGTTTTACTATGCTGTGCACTGTATAGAACGTGTTTTACAAAAATTAAATTATTCAAATGATGAAAGCCTGTCACGCTTGCCGTTTGGACATAATTTCGAAACTCGTTTAAATTTGACTGCGCCATAATTCTGTTTGGAAAACTGTACTACGTCGTTTGTTTGTCGACGTAATTTTGTTTTAATTTCATTGGTGATTTTTTTGACATGATTTTGCGCTTTGAATTTTGCCACTCGGTAAAATTTTATTGTTTGCTGGCTGGATTCGTGGAAAAATAATTTTATTGTTATTGCGGAAAGAAGTTTTGGTAAATGTGTACCTAAATTATCGGAAAATATCGTAATTCAATATTGAATACAATTTTGTGTTTATTAATTTATAAAAATCTACAATGTTAATTACTGTTATTCATCATATTTATGTAATTCAGAATTTTCATCAATATTATAAATATTAGACTCGAAAAATGTATATTATAATATATGGTCACATACGTCCAATCAAATTACAATGATAAAAATGGGTGACGTTATTTTCGTTTCACAATTTGAAATGGCCAAATGAGAAAATATTATCGCAGTGTTTCTGCATTAACGTCATTTAATTTAAATTCGCAAATATGCGTTCAGATACACGAGCCATTACCGGTTACACACGGTCCATACCAGCCATTCGTAACGGACAGTGGCAGAATGAGTTATCTACAAACATACAAACATGCACAAACACACATCCATATAGATGGAAAAACACATTATCCATAGTAAAAATTAGAATAGCTAATATATACACATATATTACAAACTTAATCATAATCTGCATACTAACATTTATATTTCAATCCTTTTCTCCTTCCTTTTAAAGAATAAAATATTAATATATACCGTCCAGTGAAAAACTACAATTAACCACTAACATTTGAAATGCAAATGTTCCTAGACATCCCTGACCGTGCCCAAGTTTCAACTTGAAAGCTCGCTCAGTTTACACTTCATCTTTTTAAAATGATTTTCCTATGCAGTAAAACATAATACCTATAGGAATGTTAACTCGCGAGAGAGTAAAGTAGAAAAGAAGAAGGAGATGAGAGGAGTAGAGAGGGAAAGAGATAAAAGAGAAGGAATAACCGGAAGTCAAAGGTGGAAGTGCCGCCAACCGGGATGACCTAATAATCCAGCACTTTAAAATTTCATACAGAACTATTTAACTTTTAATAAGCTTTTAAAAGTACGCGAGCTTCGCAATTTTTACCCGGGTATAACTTCCGCCAGTTTGCATAATATATCTCTATTATCGCGGGAATACAACATGCGACACACCTAACTCCCCCTCTCTCCCTCCATCTGAATAGCACATATACAGATTGGGAGGTAGTGGGGGAAGAGTGGGTTATCTTACCCGGGCGGATACAGAAGCATTTCACAACAGTATACATAACAAGATGTAAAGAAGATATAAAAGATGTGTTTAATATGCTCGTTATACACAAAATACGGCGTAGGTTTCCTTGATGAATGTAATAATCTTGTGTTTAAGATGGGAAAGTGTGTTAGTTATATATTTTAATGACAATGTTGAGAAAGTACATGTTATTATACTTTTCATAGAATGTTTGTATTTTAAAGTTTTGTATTGGTGTCTGGAGAATAAAGTACGGAAAATTACATGTGTCCGGGTACATGGATGGTTGGAAAAGTTATAATATCGATCGATCTATCGGCGAAGCAAATTGAGCGTACAAATCTATAACAAGCCGGGCACTTGATACGTGGCCAGAGTGCAACCTTAGCCACATCGGGCAATGTTGAACGCACAACACATAAATATCCACTTTCATGGCTAAAATAACAGCGAAACTGTTCTCCGTAGTGTAAATAACAGCAACGTGTACGTGAGTAGAATTCAAGATACATACATACATACATACATATAGCAAGAGTAGTGCAACACTCTCCCTCCACCACCCAACATCACTAGTGACTAGTACTGCTCCCAATACATGAACGGGCATATTCGGTACCAATGCCGGAGAGTCCACAGGGAGTTTCTATTTACGCTGATATCCCAAACTTGGTCTACCGGAATGTTAAACAGAACACACTAGTTCCACTTGAATAGCAAAATATACAGAGTGCATTTGGTTATTCGAGACGAAATAAACAGTTCATTATGATCTGTGTTTCAGTAAAAGTACTTGTGTGATGTGTTGTGTTAGGAAGCAAGTATGTATGAGAGAAATTAGCACAGATAAATGTAAAAGTTCACGTACCCTAGTTTCAGTACTACCTACACTGTATTATTGGTGTATATATAGAGCAGAGAGTTTACGAAAAGCTAACTTCTATCAGTGTTTAAAGTTTGTGTATTATATGTGAATCAACAATATCACAATACTTAACACTTTGACTGCCGTGTGTATACATTTCGATACACATCATAGTGGGTCTTCCCTTTACGAAAATAAGCTCGGCAGTCAAAGTGTTATATAATTCTTCCAACTTATACATGAGCAATAATACTTTGCATTTAATGAATAATTATTGCTATTTCAGTAATCGTAATTAAAACAGAATAAATAAAACGAAAACAATTACAGCATGGAAAATGTATGTTAAATTTATCAGTAAAACAAACAAAAATCACATTAACATATTATATTTTGATTATTGTCCGTATAACATCAAGGTATGCGGTGTCCGATGTCATACATATAAAACATGTAATGACAACAGTAGTGAATGTATCTGCATAATATGACAAATGGAAAAATACAACAACAGCACAACACTGATATAGAAACGCATAATAATAATAAACAGTTTCAATACCAGGCATTTTATTCGACGTACAATAATATTCATTATGTTTTAATACACATTATTTAGAATCAAAAATCATTATTTCAACACATCACATTTGCTTTATATGTATGTACGTGTCAATATACGTATGTTGATGTAAATTTTGTAATAAAACCACATTTTTGTAATTTAATTAGCTATTTATTTTAATGTGTTATACATTTTAACATTACTGTCACTGTTTATTTTAGTAATAAATACGTAAATTAAATATATGTTGGCATATAGTGCAGGTACTAATTGAAGGTAATTATTTATACAAATAAGCAAATTCCTTCATTATAAAAATTGCTTTTATTAAATGGAAGTTAATGGTGATGGTTTTAGACAGAGTAAATATATTATAGCGTTATTGTATGTGTATTTAGTAAAAGAAAAAACAGTTTTAAACGAATAATCAGTGAATCAAATATTTGAATAATTTATTATATATTCGGATAGATGATTCAGGTATGCAAATATACGCGCATTAATATGATTTAAGCACGTACACTTTAATTCTCCGTATTGAAATATTCAAATATTTTCATTAGCATCGGCAAAAAAATATGGAATTTTTTAAATATCGCAATATAAAAACAAAATTAATGAAAATTAATACTACAAAAGGATAACACCGAATACTGTAATAATTATAATTTCATTTTACTGGTAATTACATTTTAAATATCCACCATTTACATAATAAATATTATGTAAAATATAGGTATTACTATCAAAAATTGAACATATCACAGTCGATAAGTCGTTATCATAATTAGTAGATCAATGATAGTGTTTGTACAGGCTTTGAATATTATAATATGTCAAATAATTTTAGATATTCTCTGCCCCTGCCGTATAAATTGTTTACGGACGACACTGTAGTCGAGGAACGTAGGAATTGCGGTTGCCATGTCGAGTGTTCAGTACACAATAATCACGGTCGGCTCGAGTATCGTCATTAGCCGATAGAGCACGCCAAATTACTCGAAAAATAAATACTTCACCAACAGTTTCAAGTACCCAATACACACACACACATATACTACATACACACAGGCACATCAAATGAACACGTACACGGAATAACAGTGGAATTAAATCCTGGAAGTTAATAAAAGAGTTCTTAAACAGAGTAATATGTTTGTTAATTAGATATACGACTCTAACTAGCAAAGCTTCCCAGCAGAGGCAGTTTAAATATGAGAATTAAAGCATCAATTTGTTTATTTTAAATCGTTTTTAACAATGTGTTAAATAATGTTTGCTTATATACATTTCTCTAAATTCTATGTTCTTCTATTACTGCTGAATATATATGATTTTTTAGTCCGGCGCTGAATACAGTATAAACAAAGTTATTTTAGCACATAACTATGTATAATAAACAATGGTCTCAGTACAAGAATCATGTTACATTTAATTATACATGCTGTATTACAGAAATACTATGGATACACTGCCCACTATTTGTACATTATACACAGAGATACAAATTCAATTAAACTCGAGGTAGGTGTCTCTGCATCTCCTCTCCGAACACTCATACATGTGCCTCTCTGTGTGTGTGTTGTATTCACTCTCTCTCTTCCCGTATAGATACATAGATACGTGTGAAGGTGAAGGGTTAGTGCACGCGTGAGGAGAACTGGTGGTGTAAGGGGTCAAGGGTAGAACTCACATTCCAACGATAGAGGTCCTTAGCAGTTGGCAATTAAGTTTGAGTCAAAGGATTCTGCACGGTACAGGACAAATACAATTATCCTTACAACAAAGTAAACAGTTCCACTTTGACGATGGACACTGGTCAGTCTATTCTCTACTAATACTGCTGCTACTTACTACGCAGTGGTGCTACTAGTATAACTAGCCTGCAGTACTGTCATCTGCACTACTAGTTACACTAGTTATTATAGTTGTACATCGAAACCGTTACAAAGTGCACGCTAAGATGTGCAAATGAATTCTATCTGTTATGTATTTAAACAATGAAATACTGGATCGGTGAATTACATTTCAAACGTAAGTTCCAAATCGCTAAGTAAACCCATAGCAGAAAAAAGAAATCTTTTAAATTTGAATGAGCCAAAGTTATAAAATGTGCGGATCCATATAAAAGAACACATAAAAAGTGGAAAAAACCACTGTTTTAGATAAAGAAAAAAATCAAACCCTCTTGCACGCATCCATGAATGAAAAGGCGCAGACGAATAAAAATAAAGATTAAACTAAAATGCAACGACCGCTGGGTGCGTGATAAGATAAACCGACAATCGAAGTTTTCAGGTAATCACGTGCATGTTAGCACGCATGCGTGTGTAAAATCACCACGATCACAAATCACACGTTTCATCCCCCCTTCCGTTGTATAACACGGGAACAGCAGCAGGACAGCGTCCGATCTTTAACACTAACATTGTCTCTCTGTCTGTATGAGGAGATGACGGCAGGGGCCAGAGTGAGCCAGGGAGGATCAGTTCAGCTCACAGCTCGTGGGAGTATCACACAGACCATTTACAATGATGTCAAGACAACCCTATTTAGATAAAGATAAGAACGGGCACTTTATCTTCCGTGGAATGCCTGCCACACTGACGTCAGATCATATCGGGCCCGTCTCTACGCTCGTTTTGCGCCACGACATGAAAGTGTAAGCTTCGCTGAGAAGCTAGGGGAGAACGCTACTACTCTGTTGTCCTTCCTGCTCGCTACTGTTCTTGTTCCTGCTGTTGTATGACGCAGCCGGTAACAAGGGGCACGATTAAACTGACAGCGACGTGCCAGCGTCCACACAAACCATCTAATACCCAATGTGCGGAAGATTTCCAACGCAGATGACAATGATTTCTCATCGGCAAAGAGTATTTTAGAATTTGGTTTGGTACATCTAGCAGGATTTTTGAAAAAAATCATGAATATATCAAATTTTCAACATTGTAGTTAATGATTTAGGTAACTAATATGAAAAGTAAGTCAAAGAACAATTTAACTAGATAATAAACTCCTGTACTGTACACTTTAACAAGTGATATTAGGGAAGCTACGATGTGGCCTAGCCCAACCTTGGGTTAGAATTTTTGTACGGGTGGAACCCTCAAAATAATATTAGAAACCGTTATGTGGTTTACACAGGGATAGAGCAGACAAGCTAAACGTGTCAGAGCTTGCACATACATACAGGCAGGAGAATATCCGACCCTCACATAACATCTTACACACACATAGATATTTCACAGACTAGAGGATGGACATACAGTACATTGTGCCTGTTACAAATACATACACACGTAAATGAACAGGCTTCACTTAGATCTTATTCTTATACACCTATAGATATAAGTACATGTATGTGTATGTATGAATGCAAGAACTTGCATTACATTAAGTCTTGTATATACACACATACAGATACTGCCATACACTGGTCAGAAACATGTTGAATCTTATATCTATACATATATACCTACACGTATATATTTCACGCATATACAGGTACAGGCGAAGACTGTATTTTGAAGCTTACATACACACAGATATTTTGCTCATAGACGAAAATATACATTACACATACATACGGATAGCCATTTATGGTAGGCTTCGTTTAGGAAGCTACAGAGCAGGCATGAGCAACAGAGAACCAAGGGTTAGTATGAGGGGGTGGGTGGAGGTTTGTTATTCAGGGGATTTAATACATCGCCCTAACACCCGCGTGTGTATGTGTGTGAGTGAGTGAGACGGTAAGTGTGCGGGCATTGTCTAAGCTCGACTAAAGAGCCGCCAACGCAGGCGGCCATGGAGGCGGCAGACCATTAGCGCTTCTCTCTGTGTGACATGAACGCCAAGCCTTTTGAAGTGACCGCTCCCAGCTAAGACACGTAATACTATCCAACCCCTCAGCCACCCACAATACGCCCCACAGTGCCGTGGCTCACTAGATGCTTGTGTCCAGTGTATATGACAGGCTTTCACATGGCTATGGATGGACAAGCGAACACTATAATATCGAACTAACGGATTTTACACTTCGCACATGGGTAATGGACGTGGAATTAACAGTGCTGTGTCTAAGAATAGCCACGCAAACAGGAAGTACCTTCAAATTAGGCCAGCACTTTGCTTATTGATTGTAAATAACCCTTATGCATGATAGATACGCAGATTTACAGCTATTCATGTACTATCCTAGCATTTCTATTATGTTAAAGAATATATATATACACTGCAGCAAATATTACTCAATATATTCGTGTTTTTTTCTTCTAGTATCGTTGCTAGAACTCTGAAACTTATAACCCTTTAGAAAATGCTTTCTCCTACACCCATCTTTCGCTCGTTCTATCTCCTGTGATCTTATTTACATTTAAATTCAAACACTCACTCATTTTTCATTCTGTTTCAATGTTAATTAATCACCGCCAACTGGGACTTTTTGTTCGAGAACACTTCATGTTTTCAAGTGTTTTGCGATCTTCTTATTTTTAATTCGAAAGAAGAAAAAATTTCTCCAAGTCTTATTTTTATCTTATTACAGAAAACTTTCTACTAATTAGCTCCTTTTTCTTATATCTTTCTTAGAAAACAAGCATACAATTCATCCCAATCAAGGGAAAAAATCTTTGCATTAAAATATTTCTCTAAAGCAATGATGATGATGGAAGGAGGAGTGGGAGAGAGTGACTGGTAGAAGTGGTGCGGAGGGTAATGAAGAATACAGAATAGAATCCCCCAGGCAGAAATTAATATGCCAAGTGTAATTTTTTTCGGTAAATAAAAATTGAATTTTCGCCGGAATATTAATTCAATTCTGCTTTCTGTTTTAAACTTTATTAAGAATTCGAAGTGATTGGTGCGTTATTAAACGGGTAGGGAATTCCATAGACGTTCGTAAATAGCAGGTGAATAGGGTTGATTTTATCTATAGCTCCCTGTTTTAATTATACTATCGATGCTTTTGTTTAAAGGAAAGGGTGTAGAAAAATTCGAAATATCGTTGACAACAATGACACTAGAAGTATAGATACAACATCTGCTATGACATAACATCCGCCATGTTTATCTTACATCGACGAGTTTAATCCGTTTTTTATTAGAAAACTTGGTCACGAAAACCGTCGGAAGAGGGAAGCGGTATGTTTTCCTTTGTTTTTAATTCTTTCCCTTTCCGCTATTTTTTGGTCCTAATTCGGACGAGAACATTGCTAATTGTCTTCGTTTGTGTTTTGCGGAAACAAAAACGCAACAAGATGACGTCGGCACTTTTCTTCCGTTTTTTATCAGTTAACTGGTGCTGCAAGTAGGACACTTGATCAATCCTAGTGCTGCTGGGGGTTCTCTGGAAACCGGAAACACTTCGTCTCCATTCCGTGCAGTAGAATAAGCAATGTCGTCCGGTTGTCAAGGCCAGCACAACGATCTGTCTTCTGTGCTGCGACGACACGCACGCATCCAACCACGCGGACATGTTTCAACTAAGCCATTCCACACTTACTTTCGTGTTAGGACACGTCTGATAAGTAACATAGTCAATGGTATAATTCTCAGAATCATCGCATACATTGAATGGTATTTTAAAACTGCGGGAGCATTACATGTTATTTAACTTTTAAACAGAATTCTGAAGATACATATAGGTTCTGGTAAACACTATACTGTAACACGTTGAATTCTATTGTGATTGTGGAATTTTAATTTGGCACCACTGATTAGTCGGATAGTAAACATTGCTTGTAATTCAATAACCCGATAGATAAATGTTACAGCCAATTAACAGTTAATTTAACGTGCGTTCAATGCAGTACAACAACAATAATAGTAAATTATCCACATGCACATACACATATATATATATACTGTGATAAAGCCCAGCACAGAGTAACTAAATTTAAATATAGTTAATGTCCTGCAATCAGTACCGTTACACAAATAAATTCTACCTACAGTTAAACTTCTATCCAAATGTAAATGCATTTTATAAAACTTAATGTATCCTATGACAGAGTACCCTATATAACTGTATATTACATCAGAGCTGTTTATATCATATTGATAGAGGATAGTTTATATATCACATGGTACTAGCGGCAGCAGGAGTTCCAATTCTGTCTCAAAATCAGATCGCATACGGGTAAAAATGACAGACGACCTTTATGGTAGAAACAAAAGAACATTGCTCGATCGTTGCTGGCGTTAGAACAAATGCCAGCGTATGTCGCCTAGGTCGAGGACGAGTCGATTTCAAAAACAAAACAAAAGCCCAGGGGGTATTCGCAATAAATAACCCTTTATGTCCATTACAATATCGGTGCTGGTAGACAGCATTGGCGGAAGACGCGGATCTTCTTGCGGTATAAACAGCAAGAGCTGTAATTCCTTCTTCACCAGCCGAGCAAATGGTTCTCGAAAAGGGTAATTCAATTTAGTTGGCGAGGCTGGTCGGCGCACGACACGCGGCGCTACGTTCGCGCTCGCATTCTCACAGAATCAATTATAAAACTTCTCCATTATCAGACGCGCACACTGAGAGAGCGGTTATTTATTTTCATTGTTGCGTACTTATTTAATTTCTTTTCTTTTTATTTGGTTAAATAATTCAACCGGAATCGCGGAACAGATTTCCAATCGTCGACGGGGGATTTCAGATGGAATAATTCCTATATAAAGAATATAAACTCTTTATACTTGAGTGCAAGCGACCGAGTGAGCGAATAAGCGGCATAAAAAATAGAACAATTCCATTATACAGACTGATTCTTGTAATCTGTAAATCATTACAAGTGTATTTCAATATTTACTCTTTTCATAAATCAACTGAATAGCATTAAAGAATTTTGAAAAAATATGTATTTCAATATCATTGTAAAATACTATATAGTTTAAAAACTGTAAAATAGAAAGACGAATACCAAGTAATTTCAGTAGAAAAATCTTGACTAAGAGAATTTTAGGCATATAACGATTCTGACGAAATCTTGCTGTTATACAGATGGAACCAAAAAGTACTTGATCCGAAACGTGGACCACTTAGGTTGTATCGTCAATCCACGGCAGATAAAATTGCAAACGAAGCAACGCACGCACACGCAAGCAAGGGAGAGAATTCTAGAGATGAAATGAGACGAGAAGAAGAATTCGGGTGCAATTTCACGAATTCATTTACTGTCCATGTTTACCGATGGAATGTACCGGTTTGTACCGGTAAAGTGAAGGATATGAGAAAAACTGTTAACGCAACTCATCCTCAAGTTCCAGATCCTTCCCGGATACCTACCGCGCTGAAATTAAAAGTCGAGTGTGTTCTTTTTTCAATTTTCGAATGCTCTCATTCGAAATGTTTTTTTTTTCATATTCTTCGTTGGAATTAAATCGCATTCATCTGAAGGCTCTTAACAACGGAATAGGAGAATATTTGTATTTGTAAGAATATAATCTAATCTACGCACGAATGATTGCATACCGTGCTTTGGGATAATCAAAAATAAAACTCGAAAGCAGGACCGAATCAGGATAGAACTTTTCTTTTAGTGATGGGCAATAGTTTGGAGAAAAACTTCCATAAAAATTATGTGTATAATTGTACTTGTATGCCAGTCGTAGAATTTCGGTTAAGGTTGTAAATCAACAGAATGCCAGTAGAGGAACTGGCGAAGAATAAGGGGGGAGGTGGAGAGAAGAAGTAGCGAAGAATTCATGGGTAAGAGTGTGGGAGTGATCAAGTATGTCGCACAATTAAACGACTGACGCTCTCTTCTCTTGCTTCTCTGTTCCATGATGGCATGCGCTGGGACGCGGTATTGTGCGACGATGAACTCAAAGTTTCCAAAGTTCCCTAAGAAGTTTTTAATCAAACCGCACTGGTTCTTGATTTAATTCCATTCCGGACCACCAGAGGCGCCATTGTCCTAAAGCGCGACACAATCACCCGGACACATTTCACTTGGATTTATAGCGGCTTCGGATCCGGGACCAACACTACCGCTATCGACGTCCGCCACCGACCGATGCTTGCCGAAGTCCATTCTATTCAATTCACAACGCTATTTTATTCACACTTTTCGCTTTCAATTCGGAATTTATACATTTTATTTTATTTTATCGACAAACGAATCACCCTAAACAAGGTCTTTCTATTTAAACTATTCGAATCGGATATCAAAACGTAGCGAGAGAATTATGCATTCTCTTGGGATCTGTGGACCAACGAATTAGTTTGTTAGAATCTTGCTATTATTATAATGCAGATAAGTAAAGTAATTTCATTTCGACATTATTCTTTTTAATCTTGAGTTAAACATGTTCATTGTTAATGTAATGGGGCATAATGTGCTGAATTCGGTCCATTACGTTAGAGACAAATTCGTAAGTAGATTTAGTTAAGCCACATCGCCTCCCATTAATAATTGCCATCATTTATAAAAAAGAAACTAAATAGCCCGTTGTGCTCTTATTTCCTGTGCTGTCTTATTAAAGCACGCCACCAGCACAGCATCCAGTAAGAATAAGAAAATGCAAACAAATATAGCACGGTGGTCGTGTTGCCAGGTCAATTTTCGCAGACACCGCTGTTTCTTGCTAAATGCCTGGCCTGATTTAGAATCCCAAGGCTTTTAGAAAAGTTATGAATAAATTTGCGAAGAAGAAGTAGAAGAAGAGGGTGTAGGTCGCCAACGAGCTCAGGCCTGTTTGTGTGTACGTGCAGCTGCGCGCATGCGCACTTATGTAACGGTAACGTAATGGTAACCCACTGACGCACCACAGCAACGTACCGCAGCATAACGTAGTACCTTGGCCACGCTTAATTCAGTTTGTGTGTTTAATTATGCGTTGTTACTGTTAAGTCAGCCCGCACGGAAATTTTTGAAAACTTTTATAAAATACACAGTGCTTGGCCGTCCGCATTGTAACGAGACACTCTTAGTTAAATGTAAATTTGTTGACGTTTCCCAAAGTATTTATCTTGTGGCAGGCATGTCGTTACAAGTACTTGTACTGCACAAGCAATGCATGAGGTTAACACAGAAGTGGTGAAGGTGAGGGGAAATTAGGTCTATTAGATTAGATGTATATGCAAACAAAACTTACACTTCATACATAGATCAAGAAGGCAGAACAGGCCTCAGGTCTTTTTTATCAATCGATTAAGTTCTTTCATATAATTTTAAAACACTTGGACCCCGTAAGGCTTTCAGATGTATAATATCGTTCTCAAACATGTGAATTTATTTATTTCTTAATATTCCATTCCTGTTTATCTTCACTACCAACTGAAATTATTAAAATATGTCTTAATAAAACCATAATATTGAAATTAGGATAAATTTTCAAAAATGTACGTTAAATAATGGTAATAAATAAAAAACCGTCAGATTTAAAACTTAAAAAGTTCCGGTCCTGTTAAACGTTATCTGAGAACAGTGCGTATCTTCTGAAACCAAGAAAATCTCGAGTTCGAATCCCTGTACCGTCAAAATGAGCAAACGTACATGCGCGCATTCGCGTACAAGGCGACGTGCTTGGAATGTAAACCTTTGCTTGTCACACAGTTTCATTTTCATAAATATCCCTTTTAAATTGCTTATCGGTACGAATCAACAACGGTACGTACGTGCGAAAAGTCGGTCACGTGATCGACACGTGAACACGAAAAACTTAAGGTGAATATAGTTCTAACAAAAGAAAGAAGAAAGCGAAGAGAGAATGGCTATAAAGAAAGAATAATCTAAAATATGCTAGTGTTCATTCCATATGCTCAAACTTACATTGCTCTTTTATTTTATTGTTCACACTGGTTTACAATAGTTAGATTGACCTTGTCCGTAACCTTGAAATGGAAGAGTTCATAGTGGAATAATTTGTTTGATTCTTGTACTACTGTTGGGAATACGATGTGTACGACAGACACTATGCCTCAAGTGATAAGATAAAGACTTAACCTGCAGACTCACCCATCATTCTATGTGTGTGTGAGTGTAACAACCAGTGGGTAGATGGTAGAAGTGAGGGGAGAGAGATGGAAGGTTAGTAACGTCAGACTCGGCTGGCTAATGACATACCGAGATGATATTTAACTTTGCCTAACCTAGCGCAACCTAAACTAACTTTGCCTAACCAAACTCACTCGTGTCTCCCTTCACGAGAATCCATTTAATAGCGGCGCTATATTAATTGCTTGCAAGCTTACAAATTATTATTGTCGTTAGAACTAAAGACATTGAAATGGAAAGTGACATTTACCGAGTGAGCGTAAGAGCCCGTGTTCTGTTTATATTCAAGTTACATTAGAACCCTTTCAATTAAACGGAACAGAAACCAATCATAATATTCACTCACTCACATACGCTGAAAATTAGTTGCTTTAACCAATAATGAAAATAATACTTCTATTATAATAGAAAATTTACAGAAAAAAATATAAGTTATTTTCTATTAAATATAATAAAGTTGGAACGTAAAGTTAAATGTATAAAAATGATACAAGTACGGTAAGTATGTATGCACATGTATATAAAGTTGCAATATATAAAGCGTAGTAGTTCTTAGAGAAGAGAGAATATTTATATACACTAACCAGTGTAAGAGAACGGCAAGGAAGTTCATTCCACAAGCATACTTACTCATTCTTTAATACAACCTCTGTATTTATCTTATTTGCATTTTTATGCACTGACGCGAACTTATTTATTCGTTCTCTTCCTCGTACATATATTACGTTTTCCGGTCTTCTCTCGCTAATAGCTATACGAATATACACAGTGTGCGTACATTATTATTATATTCTACAGACTACAGTTTATCAATAACTTAACATGAATAGTCCAATTTGAACAAAAGATTCTGTAGAACAAGCTTTTATGTTCTTAACAGTATGTAGATTATAGGTCATGGCAGGTCCGCAGTGTGGCGTTAGTGACGTGGCGGTGGTGGTTGTATTATGCAGTCAGGAGTTCAGGAGATTGATGTCGGGTTGTGCGCTATCCTGCGAGCTGGCACTGCTAGGACAATGGCACGCCGCTCTACTGGGAAGTTTCACAAAAGACAGAGCGACGGCGGCACATGTTTCAGCAGCGTTAGCATTTTGAATACACTCTTAGGCTGTTTTACTGAAAACTCTCGAACAAGTGCACATTAATATACACGTCTTGTTTTAACGAGGCCCGCCATTCTGCGACAAATTAATCAAACTGTAACAGTTCTGACAAGCGTTAACAATCGTCAACATAACCCTGTGAGTTAGACAAAGATGACAACACATAGAACAGTTAGAAGAAAGGAATAAGGATAGAGATATACTTGCATGTACAAAGCATAAAAAAGAAGTAAATATACGTGAGAGAATATAGTTTCAGAGTGAGAGAGAGAAAGAGAAAGGATACAGTTGTACGTTCTGTACTATGAAGTTCATATTCTTGGAGCACAACTTTTATTCATAAATATTGTAATTAATGTTGAAAAACTTTAGAAGACAGTATTATGCGTGGAAAATATTATGTATGGAATTTAATATGAATAGACTTGTCCACAAAAAAAAAAAATTGTTGCATAAAATATAAGAATATCTAAGAGTATATTTATTTATACATCAGTATACTTTCCTTCCCTCGTTGTAAAATGTGGCCTCGTCCGAGTAGAATCGTCAGGTAATTTTTAAAACCGTTGATAAATCCTTTTAAGCAAACATATAAATGTGAGCGATTTAAAATAAAATATTTAATTCGTGGTAACTCTGGTAGATGTTTATATGCGATACTTCAAGTGAAAATAAATCGCATAAAAATTTCATTATCCTTTTCCAAAGGATTGATTCGCTCGATCGTCTGTGATACATGTTAGATATTATAGCGCCACAGCGGTACTGGTCTGAACTAAACCAGCCGCCATTGATATTAATAGTGGAAGCTTACACATAGCAGCCAGCAACAGAGCGAAGCATTAGGATTTGTGCTCTGCGCGTCTGATTGTACCAGTAGTTTATTTGTAGTTAGTTAGAACGATAGACGCGCATCTCATCATGCGGGTTCTACGATCTCAACACATTTCATTTCAGATATCAGTGCATATCATCTCACGTCATCATATCTCATCCCTCAATTTCACATGTGCAATTTAGAGGGAATTAATATTGCTTCTAATTTATATGTTAATTTCCTTGTAAGAACTGAGGTAAAAGGGCAGATAAAATAAAAGTAAATAAAATGTAACAAAATGATTTTATATTTAATTATATCCGAACTTACTTTGTACTAGTTTTCACTAATCATATTCGCTTCAATTTTAATGGAAAAAAGTTGCTCTGAATATTTATCAGTACATCATTGTATTACCAGTGGAATATTATCGGTTCTACTGGGAATTATACGCGAGAGAATTTCTCTTCTAACGTCTGGTATGTTCGACGCGAGTCTAAGATGCAGTGCCGGTTTCTTAATTAACGGTTTAATGATTAATTCACCGGAATTTTGTAAGTTTAATGTGATGACCTAGTTGCATCAGCCTGCATCATCTCTCACATGGAAAAACATCCCTTACATGCAAACATAAACGTGTCCGTTACATTTTGTGAACATTAGAATAATATAATAATCAGACAAACTACATTTAAACATACTGAGAATTAATATTGTAGACATTTGAGTGCTAAATCTACGTTACATATCTTTACAATAAAACTATGAAACATTAGTTTAACATTTACGGTGTGAGAATAAATATTATTTTAAACAGATGGACGCTTATAAAAAGAAAATATTTTTTGTAGCGTTATTAGCATAAAAATTGTTAAACATCTATATTTTTTCATTGTTTACATTGCCAGCGATATATATCCTCCCCGAAAGCACTTTAAACAATTCTCGTTAACTGCATATTTATTAACGCAATTACACTGGGCACACACACACAGTTCTTCACTCCGGACTGTACACAGACTCCGTCGATCGCCGCGCCACTGACTGCTGCGGTTACTTTAATTACTATTAATGAGTTAATTGAGCTTGTGAATTATATTTTATCGTTTGTTTGCATGTTCCAGGCGTATTCCGTCGGTATAGTGCGCGTGCGCACTCACGGAAATGCAACGATTTTTTATACTTTAATTACACGATGTCGGAGCGATCCGACCCTGTGATTCCAGGGCCGGACACTGGCCTCTGACACGAAATCAGAGGGGAGAAATAGTTGGAGGGTCGGGCTACACATTTTTATAAGAATTTCTAGCACTTGACAGCTTTATATGCTACGTAGAGAAATGAGATATTTAAGTCAGACCGGACATTGACTAAAAACATGCGACCATATGCTTAATAGCTGCTTAAAGAACTAACCCATACGCGTGCGTGTATTCCAATGTAATTGGATTGGTTGAATTGTAACGAAAATTATACGAACAACAAGTTTATAAAGATATATTTAGTGTTGAAAGAAAAATAAATGAAAATGTGCATAAAGTGATAAGCGTCATATAATAAAAGGTTTCATTAGAGATAAGGTTTGATTTTATATTACAATATACATGATTTCATAAAATCATTTCAGACGTTCACATATTGTAGGTACGGTACACTAATCTAGGACAAAATATCAGAATGCACTTAAAACAATGAGTACAAATGCATCCACATGTAGTTTCTACTATTATATCCCAGTCAAATTCATTTTCACCTCTCTAACGAACCGGTAATAACCAGTCCATTACTGTGTGGAAGCTAATGCCAGACTAGCGTACATGTATGTACTCGTGTGTCGGATGGAATAAGTAAAACTAATAACTCCATATATCCACCGCTGGTAAGATAGAGAAGACTAGGGTAGTAGTGTTGGCTGGTGTGTTGTGTTGTACGAGTAATATTTCTGCAACGTTCTCCGTTGGCCCTGGCTAATTGAGATGCCGTGTTTCTGGTCAGCACTGGCTCGTTACTTTTCCCAAAGCGGGGGCACACAAAGTGCAATATATCCTGAGTAGGGCAACACGCGGGCACGCCCGCCACTCACGCGCGCTAATGGACGCAACCACAGGCGCCTCCTTGAGCGAAAACACCGCAAAACAGAATATCGTTACCAGTTCTGGGAGTGAAAAACAGTACAGCACAGTAAAACGACGTTGCACTTTGTATTGCGGTGCGAGCGACGAAGCTTGGCAAGGGAATTGAAATCGACAAACTGGCACAGATTAAGA
Organism: Calosoma granatense; assembly: GCA_022063505.1. Taxonomy (NCBI): domain Eukaryota; kingdom Metazoa; phylum Arthropoda; class Insecta; order Coleoptera; family Carabidae; genus Calosoma; species Calosoma granatense. The sequence goes on along the minus strand of JAGJTL010000073.1, from coordinate 1,662,849 downwards.
GACTGTGTACTGTGTTTTTAAATTACTTTACACTGTTAACAAACGGGCCAACGTCATGGTTATTAAGTTAGTGAAGCAATTACAAGTTGAAAAACGAAAATTATTTGCCGTACATTTGTACATTCTACTTGATGTTGCATACAAGTTTAGCAAAATCTGAACAGTTTCTCATTTGTAGGCTGTAGTTGTAGCTGCAACGGAGCATAAAATCTGTGACGAGTTCAGTTGTGGATTGATGCAATGCCTGGTTTAATTTTATGATTAGAAGAGCGTAATGTAATCGCATCATATTTGTTCTTTAATCTGAAAGTCACTTTTAACGGTTGACAGACAGGCGAGTGTTAATTTCTCGGCTCACAACCACCACACCATCTAGTCGGGGCAAGTCGTTGCCCGATCCGGTGTTACCATAATCTAGGGTTCTTGTTCCGGTGCTTCAGAGACTCCGGGCGCTTTGCAATCTTTGTTATCCGGTCTAATGCCATTTGACAATGACGCTAATCCTTTAATCTCCTTTCGTATGGACATAGCCATCTCTGATTTGACTGCACTTATATTTAAGTACGCTCGAATATATATAATAGTGCACTCTTCAAAGATAATCAATAATATTCATTATTTAATCTAATATATGAGATCATGAATTATCTGAAAGCAGACAACATACTTATTAACAATGATTTTTTTTCTTTGGTAATATTTTTATCTTTGTTAGCCAGTCTGCCAGAATACATATGTAAAATGAAATTTCAGATACATGCTACAGTACTGTGTAAATGTTTGCCAGAGGAAGGATGTTAGCGAGAGAATGTGTAAATATGCAGGATAATTTATAATGATTAAGTCATCCGCTGTCAGGACGTAAATCAAAGGTTTGCATTTAATGTTATTTGTACGCGTACACATGTACATATTCCGAAATGCTGATCTAGGATTTATATACAATCCCTTTGTTTTAGAACAATGAATATTAGAGATTGGTGACTTCTTACTTTGATTAAATCAAACACATACAGTATTAACAGATGACACAATCTTGTTAATATAATCCTATAGTATTAGCTGTTTTCATTTTAACATATGTCTGTCATATAACAATAGATAATATGTATACCTGTACACAAAATCTATTCAAAGTTTCATTGAAAACTCATATCAACATTAAAGTATAGAGTATTATCCCTAAAGAATCTAATTTAGCCTAACCGTACGTGCATACATACACACATGTACAGATGTGTCAGTGAACCAGAAATTTAATAACTAACTATGACAATGGGGCGCGCAGCTCGCGTTATACTCTTGTTGTTCCCGTGCAAGTGTGCCGGCGTGCTGATAAAGAAATCGGAATTAATCCGAAATTAAAACCGCCCGGACGGGTGCGAAAGTGCGCGCCTCTCGCGCACGGTATTACGCTCGAACTACATACAACAAACCACCACCGTCGCCGCCGCCGCCGCCACTGCACCAGACGCGGTCGGCCCCTCAACCCTACACGGAGGCAGTGAGGTCCTGGGCCTAGGCCCGGCAGTGTGTACACAGGAGATTACAGGATTTCGTACTCTGTTTTGTCCTCGACGAGGCGTTATCTGTGCGCCCGTCGGCTAAAAACGTGACAACGACGATTCAATGCTCGCCGAAGGACATACAACTGAGGTTTATAAGAAAGAGATGCAGCCACTAGGTATAATTACCACTGGTAACAAATTACCCAGAATATATTACTTAGAAATGTCACTATAGTTTAATTTGTACGCTGCTGTCATTATCTAGGTTCTACAAATAAGAAACTAAAACTTAATTACTAAAAACTGAGTAACGCATTTGTTATGACAAAACAGTAATATAAACATGAAGATCACGGTAAAGTAAGTTCTTTATTTGTGTATTATGTTGTATCGATAATAATCATACGTCATGAAATATATGTGTACTGGTAATCAGAAGACATGTGACTGTTTGCAAGAAAGGGTTGAGCATTCTGGCGTA
>JAGJTL010000073.1:1634869-1660831 GCA_022063505.1 Calosoma granatense | reverse complement strand
GAGAGAGAGAGAGAGAGATGCACGAGCAGGCTGAGACAGACTTGCTTCGTTACGAACCTAGGACAATTTTTTCGTCTTCGCCGGGGTCTGAGATTAAAGCCTGACATGTTTCTTGTTCTGTTTATGTAGTGAAATTAACTTGACGTAGGAAACAATTTGACAAGGGCACAGCCTAAAAACCAGCCACTTTACCAACACAACTGGATTATAGATTAATTGTTTTGTATTATCTTTAACAATACCCCGCATATTCGGAAGAAGGACGAAAGGGAAACCCGAGTGCAGTGGTGTGGAAATTAAACCAAGGCCAAAGTGATATTTATCCAGCAGTTTCATTAATAATTGTATAGAAAATTACAGTTATTAATAATTAAACTCTAAATGAACACTTGAATTTTAATTTACACTAAGTATAGTTATTATTTTTCCAGTGTTGTTGATTTTTTAAATGGTTTTTCTTGTGTATGGAGGTGAATCACGTTGCAAAGTTACATAAATAACATGCTGGACCTTAAAATTTCATGGCAAAAATGTGCTATACATTAAGACAAGTTTGTACATAAATCGAGACACGAGCGCAAAATGTTAGAGAAATAGTAAATGTGAGGATACAAGTAAGAGGAGGAGGGTGTACTTTTCACCCTTTTAACCTAACCTTGAAAGGGTATATACAACATATTTTTTTACTATTACTTAAACGTTACATAACTTGTTATTCATACTATGTCATGAAACAAAATTAAAAGCGATGTAAAAATAAATACGAAGACAAGAAATATAAGTCATCTATTGCTCTAGAAAATACAAATGATTGTATTTACCTATTTTGCTTACAAGGTTAGGATGTAAAACGTGCAGGAAAGTTACCAACTGTGCAATAAAATAACCAATAAATTCAGAGTGCATGCAAGACGAGTAAAACAACCATGTACGTTTGTACTAAACCACTTTCGTCTATGGTTATAAAAGTTAACCGAATAAAATGAAACCTGCACTCAAACACTTCATCATTAATACTTTATTTACGACACGAACTTTTCAATATGAACAAAAGCAGACAGTGAACAGTGTATTATGCTGTTTAAATTTTATTCCAACCAGCAGAAACAGTATATCTCTATTACGTTGTTTAAGATATACGGATATAGCAGAGACTTGGTTATCAGAAGGTCACATTATGCAAACAACGAAAAGCTAAGATGGTTAAAGAGAATTATTTTATTGCGATTTTTATTTCGCTCTGCATAAAATAGGAAACACATCTCTCACGTTTACTGTCTGTAAATAGTAACTTTATTGTTTCTAACTTGTATATACATGGGACCTGCTAGTTCAGATCTACATGTATAACATGACAATGTAACTTTTTTATCAAATAAAAACTGTAGAATGAAATGATTCAATGTTGACATCTGTAAGTTAGACAGGATAAAAAATATCTAACGAAGATTTTACAATAATACGTATATGTATAATAAATAAAGAGAATATTAAGTGTTTGTATATATTTATATTAGTAACAACTTAATTTAAAATAATCTAGTTTTGAAAAAACCAGCATTAAATTATAATTAAAAATTCAACGCGTCTGAATTAAAACTAGCCGAGTGTGTGCAAATGCAATTAAAACAAACAAAACGAGGTCATACATACACATACAATAAATTACATGCACGTTCATATTCACAATGAGTACACACACACAAGCAGACATTACATGCATACATATAGGAGAAGCATAGAGGATGGTTGATTAAAAAACAATTACGCATAGAGAGTGATAATTGATGATCAAACGCATGCGCACCAGACATGCAGCCGCAAGCACTCGCGAAATGATTATCCCGTGTTAATAGACAATCAGAGCATTGTGCAAAACAATGTGTGGAATATAGCAAAGTACTTATACACATAAACACCTCATACTGGTATGCATCCAAGGTGTAATAAGCACTTAGCTGCATATTCAAACACCATATATACACGGTAAATGTCAAACCGCACACGTGTATTTTATCAAAGTAAAAGAAATAATGATCCTAACAAACAAGACCGCCCCGTGCAGATGTGTATCAGATCAGAAGGCGTGCCATTTCAAGACAATAAATACTAGTGTTTCTTGTGATAATACACATAGATATATCTTGTATTTATATACTAACTAAATAATAATTTCGTGAAATTAATTTCATTTTAATTTGCCAATTCTATTTTATGGAAGCATTGAAATATAACTTTGCAGAAAAGCGCCTCTTACTGACGAGACGGCACTGTTAACAAACCAGCAACGATTATTGACAAAATATTAGAATACCGTAATAATCAATCTCAGAGAAAGACAGTTTTCTCTTCTGTTCACAGACTTGCTTTTTATCTGGCAATCTGGGAGTACGCGAGGGAGGTTCAGAGAGGACACAGTATGATTAACACAGATGTCTTTTTAATGAACTATACCGCGTTTCAAAAACACTCGAAGATTTCATCTGTCTTTCCAAGTAATTAAATCGAGTATTCGGAACACGGCCAAACAGGCGGAATGCAATGGGAAAGTGTGAATATATTCATCAGGGCCCCCCGGAATCAACGTGACCGACATGCCCGGAAGATTTATGAAGGATTTTATGGGAATGATAAACTAGGAAATACGAATATATACGAGTATATATATATACACTAACAGGAGGTGGGCCTACGGCTAGAAGGATAGATAGATTTGTTATGTCAAACAGAGAGAATTGATTATATTATATTTAATGTGCGGAGATGGTAATAATGATGATCTTGTTTTGATAAATGAGAATCTACCTAAATGTGAACAGAACCTTTGTTCTTGCTCTCCACTTGTATTTCATAAACATAGAGATATATTTCATAGTCTTAGACAGTGATTACATTAGCATAATAAAGTATGATCTAATTCTATAAAACCTCAATATGGCTTCGCGTAAGAAAGGAATTATTCAGAGAATTTCACAATTTTTATTAGGCAACCATAAAAGTCTTAGCAACAAATGAGTTGTATTAATTACGGCTTTATTTAAGCTGTAGCATGTCCGTTCATGTGAAATTACTGTTAACAAATAGCCAGCGTTAGTTAAGTTAGCTTTGTTAGCATAGACCGTTACCTGGGCCGCAGTAAAATGTTTTACGACCGGAGTGGACGTCTGTTTCGTACATCCCCTGTTTACGACTCGTTCCGTAGTTTTATAAGTCCACTTGATTCTTGTAATACATAAAATGCCAGCAGAGCTTATTAAATATTAATATTGAATCATGCTAATATTTGAAAATTGTTCCTTTACGAAATATAAAATTCTTTATTTCAGCACACAATATTGTATGGAATAAACCAAGTGATGTATCGATACAAAGTCTGTATATAAGTGTAACATAATCAGATATGTCTGGAAAACTAAAAGATGATCTTTACACGTATTTTCTATCAAGGGCAGATATGTTATGAAATTCACGGACATGTTCTTGACGGTTTCATGTATGATACAAGCTTGTCCATACAAGATAGGACCGGTATTGGAATGTATGGCGGAGTGAACGAGCGTGCAATGCAATGACGAGTTGTGCAATCCAGTGCAACGTTGTGCGAGCTTTGCGTTCATGAATTTCTGATAGAGTTCCATTCGTGCCGAGACTGGTCACTGGGAATGGATCGATGTTAAAATCATTGGAACGTCTACCATATCTAATTAGGAAAGTTTTAATGCAGCTTTTAGTTTCCGACGCTGTAAACTTGTAAAAATAACTCGGTAAAGGCGCAATCTGCATTCGTTAATAGTTGGATGGAAAACTTTCTCTACACCAATGTTTTCCCGTGTGAAACTTTGTCTCCGCAACAAAAAAACCACAACCAGTACCAGCACCAGCAGTACGTAAAGTACACTAGTACTGACTCCCTCAAAGACTTGTATATTGCCTTTTTTTCTTTCTTTCTTTTAGACCAAATCTTTAGTTCCTCTTTTACACTTTCCAGTCAAATGAATAATTCTGTAGATTCAACAGGGCAATGAAACGAAAGATTTCAAGGAAGAACATGTTAATATTTACAGATGTAGTTGAGGAAAGTGCCTTCTACAAACTAGCAGAATTAATAACGTAAACATAGTACAGCATTTGTGTAAACTCTATTAATTAAATAATATGAAACTATTGGATGTTATTAGTTTAAAAGATAACAAATTTAGATATACTTATTCATATGGAATAAGAATAAAACTTGTGTGTTATATTAATGGTTTCCCAATGGAAATGTAAGATAAATTATAAAATATCTGATTCCATCTCAGTGAGTGATATTCGCATTGTCCAATGTTTATTTAATGATCATACAGTTGTCACGCACAAGGTGAATTAGGAAATTATTTATTCTGTATATACACGTAATTCACTCACACTGAAAGTATTCATATCTCCTATATCGATGTGTAAGGTTTCATTTAGAATTCTATAAATATTGACAAAGAAATGTCAGACTACATTGTGTCATGTGCATTTGTGCAATGAATATTAGTTTTAATTTTTTAACATCATTATAATTGTACATATTAAATATCCGTTAAGTTAAACATTACTTTAATTTAAGTTAACTATAAAATATTAGAAAGCTAATAGCAATATATTAACTTTGATATAAGAAAAAAAAACTTATATTGAAAAGTTTAAAGTTTAAATTAACCGAGATATATATTTTCAAAAGAAAAAAGAAATGGGTATATTTATTACTAACTAAATTTTAAACCAATTGATATAGAGTTAATCCAAATGTCTTCGTATAATATTCTCAAGTTTTCTATATACTTTCAACGTCGCTCCATCCCCCGTCATGTTTGTAAAAGTTGATATACTTATACAAGTAATGCATATCTTTTCCATTAAAATATGTTTAATTTCTTTCAGTCATACGACTGGTAGCAACAGCAGTCAGGCACATGTGTCTGACACGTACGAATTGGAAATACGAAAGTTTGTTCCACACATGTAAAAACAGTCTGTTCAAGTTTCTCGCACAAACACACACACACACACACACACACACATATACAAGAAGAGAAACTGTTAAAGCAACGTATAGTAGTGGGAGGAGGTAGCTATGTTACAGACACCGGGGAAAGGGGAATATAGAACACAGGCAAATGGTAATGCCAATTTTACAACAATTACAATTCGCACCGCATATGCATTTTAAAACAACGGTTCCTAGCAGCCGCAACGCATAATGGCCGAGAATCGTATACAGCACCCGTGCGACCTACCATCACATTGCATACAAACTAGACCATTTCGGCACGTTTCGGTTCCACAGTCTGTGCAATAATAACTTCAGCGTATATTAAAAAGTGAACACTACGATCGACACGCAATCACGCACACACGCACACACAGTCCACCATATTGATATGCATGGAAAAAAAAGATTATTGAAATCTAGGAATGTACTGCTCTTTCAAAAACCTAAGATACAGTACATTTCATACAACTTTGCTTATATAGTACAGAAATTAATTCTTTCTTCTGAACAGAATACTTAATCATGCTTTTTATAACTAATTATTTTGTTTATCTGTGTGTTTAAAAATATTGCTTAACAAAGCTATAAAGCATACAGACAAAATAAATTAACTACCACATACCCTGTATATAAAAATAACTTTCAAAATAACGAAGATGAATATAACAACGATAGTTTATTTGTTTATAAACTCATACTTAAGCACGGTAATGTGACGATGTTAGCCGAACAAGTACGATCTGGGCATGGTTATAGTATGGTGTGTAACACGCGAAACCGCGGAATCGGTTTATGGCACCTCGGCGTGCTGTGTTGGTCGTAAAATGCTGATTGGTTGACAGCGGCAGGAAGAAGCCCGTAAGCGTTATGACAAATGTTTCACATCAAGCTTCGCACCGTACTATACCGTGTGCGTCGGTATCCGGTACTCCGGGGCTCCGGGCAACGATAACGCAACAGACAATCACCGCAATGTCAATGTACGATGCTTTGACGCGAGACGGCACACTACATATTTCATAAGGTCTGCTTTAGTACAATGGAAGAAAAACTCCAGGTTTCACTATCAACACATGGAAATGGAAGAAGATTGTTACAGTTTCCGATGGTAAAGTATTTCCAAGAAAAAATTTGGTGAGGATCATTGAAGTATAGTATATGGTTACAGTCGAGAAGAAATATTTAAACCGTGTATGTATTTTCAAATATAACAAGCCTGATCTAATCGAATTTATAAATGTGTAAAATATTATGATATATATGTACTTAGTTGTGTAGGTACTGATATATTTAATATAACATGAGTAGATAGCGTTATCTATACATGTATATCACAGCAGGTAATAATTTATTGACACGTTAATAAAAAAATCATTTGAAGTCAATGTGCAGAGGTAATAGTGTAGTGTATATTGCAATTAGTGGACACTCACGCTGCAGGGCACTAATTTGTGTTCAATTGAATACGATGTAATATACTTAGCCACATACGTGTATGCATAGATATAATTGTTTACCTGCATGTATGCGTCATCAGGTAATTCTATACTATTAGTAGGTAGAAAGGAGATAGCATGTACAGATAAAATCACAGTAAGGACAGAGAAGGATAATAACTAGAGAATAGTTAAAACAGTTGCAAGAAAACAACATAAGAAAAATAAATAAACAAATAGCATTACAGGTGTACCTTGTCAAATATTATTATTTTAAGTTTCACTGAATAATACAGGGTTGTTTCTGCTTAGGTTTAGGGATATTTTGGATGTTGAATTAGCGGTACTGCACTGTATACAGGCTGCAAGTAACGCACGAGTTAGTGAGATGCGTAATAGAGATGCTGTACGGTGACGTATCGTACCGTGAGGAAATGCACGGAGGCACGAGCATTGAATGTGGCACAGTACATTAGCCTGTCACATATATGCATACATAATTGAACTCCAAGTGTTAAGTGATACACTGGATATGATATAGAGGGCCCTAGTCTATCAATTACCTACCCATCTGTACACCATCTCCATCGATGTATATATATATGCACCAAGTGCCCAAATCCACCACCACCCCATACTCAGGTTATATTTCTAACTTTAGTCAGTCTTGCAACAGGATGGAATATAAACAAATATAACACTAAAATATTGTTCATTTTCTTTTCTTTTCAAGTTACTTTTCTGTTAATAGTTCAAAGAGCAATGATTTGAAAAGCAAAGCATTGACACTTCATATGAAATGTAAGAAGGATATACATATGCAGGTTTATTCAAGCTGAGCACATCTTAATTTTAGTGTGTATAGCTAGAGACACACCTGCTCCACATATACTAACTAACGTAAGAGTATGCATGACTTGTGAATGTATGAATGAAGGACTTGCAGAGGCTCAGGATTAAGTGAACTGCAATGCTATATGTGATTGTATAAGATATTATATATGTGTAGTGTATGATTGCGTGTTTCTACATATGTATATGTGTACTGCGAGTATTGACACGTCACATGAAATATTAACTTGATAGAGGCGCTGATTAGCTGTACCCAGTTGCACTCACGTAAATTAATACTGACATTTAATATCAAACATGTAACTGAACAGGCTGCCATTAGCCTTAATTCACTTACGCAATACATGTTTTCATTTATACATACAGACGTTTATACATAGGTATAGTGTGTACACAGAAACTATGTAGGTGCATCTAACACTACACCCCCCCACACACACACACACACACCACATCAGCGCTGTATATACATACGCACACACATTAGAGTTACTAATTGCACAAGTGTGAAATAATTTCAAGGGGAATTAAATATTAACCGAAATGCAAACATGTAAATTACATACAACCATATCCACATATACATATTAAGTATTAATAAACGTCACTACAATTATTATCAGAGATGAACATAAACAGAAGTGCTTCAGTTTAAATATTACCTGAATTAACAAGGAATTCTTGCACTCGCATATTAAATATAAATAATAATTTTATATAATATACTAAAAGAGCTCGTTACAAAGTGTTAAAATAAAGTGTAAATGTACAAAATGATTATGCAACGGAATTTCTATATATATTATTAACAATTAAAACTATTCCAAATGTCGGGCAGGGGCTAATGGATATTAGGAAAATTACTTCCGAAAGTATAATTAGAAATTACTTGGCTGGAAATACTAATGGTAATTTAAAGTTTCCGTCCTGAAAATGATACACGATTATTATTCTAATCTAGAGTCCTCGGCATAGCTGCTACCATCATTAACGGTAACAATATGCACAATGTAACCAGTCTACATACACATGAATTAAAATCTATAATTTATTATGATTACTAAATGTAAAGATGAATTAAAGAGTTGATTATTTAAATGATTACAAATATCTTTACTTATTTCAACATACAATTTATCGTGTTATTATCAGATTAATTATTACATTTCTACTGAATCGATTGAAACTAGTACAAATTTAAATGACACAACATTGAACGAAATAAACTACCCTTTCATAGTACCGAAATTATTTGAATCATGAATATTAATTTTAATTTTCGAATCTGAACGGACGATTGGAAAACAAAACGCTTTAGCCTGGTTCTAGATTATTATATATCTATCGGCATGTTTATTAATAATCTATTCACTATTCGGCTATAGCTATCGAAATCGGATTGGCTATATGTATACATACATGCACGGAGACTCAATATTTGGTACTATACATATGTATATATAGGTTAGGCATACATACATACATATATGTATATGGCAGATATAGGTATATATATATACGTGCAGCACATTTCACACTGAACTGAACGCATTTACGTCGCTCGTAAATCACGTCGTAATAATTATATTAAAACTAATCGCAGTGCGCCGTGCAATATATAAATTTCAGGCGGCGGTGGTGCAACGGTATTCTGTAAACTTGTCATGCGTTGCTCATTAATAATGCATAAATAGTAATTTTCACTCGCGGGAACAATTATCGGAGGGCCCCGGTTTGCAATCAATCACACAATGGGAGGTATAGTATATACACACATGTGCATGCATGCATACAGGCATGTACATATACATACACCATCACCCCCACCCCTCCTAACTACCCCCTATATACTGCCATTGCATGGTAAGTTCCGCCTATGAGCCAGATGACCTACTAAGATCACCGAGTGAGAGGTTTTTAATTTACGTTATAAAGTATATTTGTATAACAGTAAGTTAACACCCCCGACGTCAGCCCGTTGCTATACTGATGCATATACAATGTATGCAATATTAATTACTGTTTTAAATTAATTGACGGAAGAGATTATAATGGACGGTGATAAATTATCGAGGTCACAGGTCGGTAAAGGTGAAATTGATAATTTCTTTATTAATTGCATATGGCGAATTTTAACTCAGATGTCACGCAAACATGCTAATTGAATAGGACGTGAATATTAAAATAATCGATATAGTCATAATAACTATGTTATCGCTATAATATCCAATGCAAAAATGTAAGGAAACTCACCAATTTTTTATCCGCTGTTTAGTAGAAACACAACACATGCACTAATTTCATATGACACACATATTTCATCTAATTTAATACTGAAACTATGCCAATTTAAAATAACACTTTTATCAATATACGTATACACTCACTCACAATTCGAACACGACTAAACGATATTAATAAAACCAACCAATATTTTGGTTACACAAATCCATCATTCATGCAACAGTTAATCCGTTTAAAATGAATTAGTTATAATAAAAATTATTTAACGTCGTGATTATGTTATTAAATTTTATAGACGTGTGATTTCTTGGTTAAAGAATTGGCGAATGTTATAATATTACTAAAAGTATCATTCTATACTACTGAAATCTCTAGATCGTCATTTTCTGTTTTCTTATTTTGCTGCCCCAAGCTCTGGCTGAGGTCATCCCGTGTCGTGTAAGCCAGAAGACAGAGTAGGGTTAAGGGGGTGCCGGGTACAAATCGTGTGTATTTTATAAAAATCACCGTGAACGCGCTCCGTAGGTCTCGGAACCGGTAAATACCGCAATAAGTCTACACCGAGCCAAGGCCCGGTATATATCGGGGAGATGTTGAGAAACGAGCGACCATGTGACGCCAATCGTCCAGCATAAACTAGAAACCGTTACCGTTTGCTCTAGTTCTAGAATGAAGGGTCCTATGAACGTGCCAGCAAGACCTGACTCGCACAGATATTCCTCGCTACATTCTCGTGTATGAATGATTGTGTCAGCTTGTCATATCCTATCACTGACTGCTGCTGAGGAATAACTATCCGACATGACGTGTCATGTATCAGTGTGAATGAAGCAATATCTCCATGAATCACCGTGCACAGATATGAAGGATTGCGATGCATTTTTTACAAAAAACAGTTCTCAAACTTGTTGCCACGTTCAAGAAAAGTAGGTGATGTCGGTAATAAAATTTCTAACCCAATTTGTGACTTATTAACAAACAAGATATTCTACCATGTTTACTTAAAATTGCAATGAGATTTAAATAATAATAAGACCTACTTTAATGAAAAAAACTTTGAATTTCTTCCACTGAAAAGTCAATTTGAAACGGAAAAAGTATTAAATGCTAGCTAATAATTGTGTACTCTAAAGTATCTTGTTTGGTTCTAGCCAGCTTAGATGATGCAGTTTAAGATTCTCCGCGGGGCTCCGACAGCCGACGCCGTGAATGGGGCGTCGGCATCGCTTGCGGCCAAATCGTGCTCGGACTGCATCCAAATGCTACATCGGTTCAAGCAGTGAGCAGTGAGCTGTTAGTAGTAGTATCGAACACGCACGAATATAGAGTAACTGTTGGCCGAGTTTCATCCAGAGTTATCGCACGTGTTGCGAATCAACTCGCGAGATTAACTTCTGATTCACAATCCGATGTGTGTTTTATACGCTGTTCCATGTAACAACTGTTTAACAGATTAACCAAATTTCAATCTACCCAAATAGTTGTTAACAAACTACAATCAATGAGCCTGTTTGAACTGGTAGACATTGAAAGGAACACTTCAATAAGTTAATATTAAATTTGTTCGGGAATATAGAACGTCAGTGTATTTACTTGGAAATACATAGTATTTCTAAATATGTCGACATACAATTTTAGAGATACATTCACATTTGCTATAAACACCATATTTCCAGTTATTCGCCTACACTTTTATTCCTGCAGTCGCGTTGTATTACATTTTCTAGGAACTAAAGTGTTGATAGTAGATATGTATTCAACGTTTAAACATCGCCCCCATTGACAATTAACTTTGTATTTTTTTATTTTTACTGTGCGGTGCCCCCTAACGAAACGATAACTCTTCCAGAGTCACTATCTCCCGGGAATGATTTCCAACGATTTCAGATATAAATCTGGCAATAAAACATCGAGACAGGACCGGATTAAAATGAGGAAATGTAAGGCCGGTGAGCAGATAGTGGAGTTGGTGTTAATTGCTCTAGTGCTGCTACGTTCATCACACAATCCGCTCAACACCCACTAACTTAATCCGGCCCTGTGTCGGCCCTGTGTCGGCCCTGTGTCGGCCCCGTGGAGAAGTTGGCATTTCCTACAATCTGGGGTACGGCTACTTGTCTCCGCAAACGATACCAAGGAAATTGGCTTCGGACGGAAAAATATCAGTTTGTTTAAGCGCCGCTGTCCAGCTTATTTGTGGAGATGGAGGATTTTCAGACGAGAGGAAATAAAATCTTCGGTTATCTGAAGTTATTTGACCAATACCTAGAGGAGGTGAACATATTTCTAATACTCCCCAGTATATGTTCCTCTTCAATCCATAAACATACTTGGTATTCATCAAAAGTAGTCAACCTAGGCAATTATCTACATTTAATGAGTTCGTCAACTGATTGTAGAATGGGACGAATAGTTTCACATATAAGAAAAACAACAAGAAGAATATAAGGCATTAGTGGAAGGTACATCAGTCCCCTGCCACCTGTCCGTTACCTTGTTCCAATGTAGTTTTGTTTCCTTCTTTGTAAAAGACGGAACTGACGAAATTGTAAGAATACGGAGCAATTTAGTTGTCATTTATTTCTTGTGGTTTCCTGCAAAACCCAATTACTTTTTGTGTCACGCGTTTCGAAGCACTGACGCGTTTCTGTGCCAACGTACTGATCCTAATCACATCCCAGATAACAAACAGTTGTCTTACTTGTACCTAGCAATTGTACATATCTACATGTAATAGCAAGTAGATTAGTGAAAAGGACTAGTAAGATAATACTGTTGCTTTATTCCTGCATAAATAGATCTAAGAAAAAAAGCCCAAACTTAATATCGATCCTATTATCGCCAAGATCGCTGGAACTTGAAAGGTGATATTTCTTCATCCTCCCACTATATAAATCCACTTCAAGTATTGACAGAAAAGTTTACTTTCCATAATCGTAATATCCGTTTAAACTCGATAAAAATACACTAGAATATTTTATGAGAAAATAAATGGCTACTGATATATTTATCTAATATTCCATCATATCCAACGTGACACGCAGCGGCAGCAGCCGTCCAAAAGTGTTTTCTTATCACTGTTGACCTTGATCATGACCTTGACATTGACTTATCGTTTATAACATCCCCTATGCCTGTCGATATATTTCATTTCAACCTCACACACACACCACACAAATTCGACATCGACCTTCTGTCCTGAGTGAGGCGGGACTTGTCCTTGTGTAAGTTGACCAATGCATACAAACAGATAGGAAGGGTGGTGTGTAAATATTAAAGGCAGCATTAAATCTAAATGGCATGTAATTACCCGTACCATCGCAGCGTGGCAGCACTGGCGTTCTACAGTGATGGTGGATATCAGCATATACTCGTTGTCTGTCAGCATGAAATATGACCGAAGTACGTTGCTGCTGGTGCTGCTGCTGCTGCTGCTGCTGTTGGTGGTGGTACAGACCTCTCGCTTTTCAGATAAAACAAACTAATTAATGAAGAGAATCAAATATTTGTGACAGCCACGTACCTCCCAATTCATATCGCCAAACTCGTACCACCCTGAAATATTGCCTCTGCGATTGACATATATCTTTAATTTGTTCCGATTTTATCAACAACAACAACGAACACACCTGCCGTTCATATTATTTATTTGTTTTATTTATTTGTTCATAGCTACACGCCCACATTGCCCTATGTTATCTTTTGTTCAGCCGCAAAAATTGGGATGTTTATAAATGGAAGCAGTTTATAAAATAAATGTATCGTTCTACGTTATCACAAATTGCTTGCGGCATTCAACATATAAATTTGCATTAATCAGTCATATAGCAGTACAAAATAGCAATAGCTTAAATGTAGAATACAAGTATTAAATATTTTCGTTTATTGCCCTTGTCAATTCTTGTTTTATGCCGAAGTTCTCAGATAATCAAAATATAGGCATCTGGTAGAAACATTAAGAACTATTTTAGTTTGAAAGCGCGTTAAGTTATACAGATATAAATACAGGTATGTATACAAGAAAATAAATCGATAAAATATGAATATAAAAGAATAACAGTAATAAAAACAGCTGAAATCAAATAAAAGAACTAAAATTCAATGTTTTAATTAACTTTTAATCTAAGGCACTCACTAATATTAGAAGAATACTTGTATTAAGGTTGGAGAGTTATATTATAATATAGCTAGTCAACTGAAGATGGTGCCGCACACAGATTATCTCAGATACAAACCGCAATATTATAGGAATCTGCAATGAGAAATATTCTATTATAGAAATGTTATTACCATATTACTTTCAGAGAATATATTGTTATTAAGTATATATAGCTAATTATTTAATTTATGTCCATCAAGTATTCTATCCACGATATGATCCAAAATACAGAAATCTACAATGTAGTGTTACTACTGGTCCATAGATGGTGCCACTAATATTAATTAAAAATATTTTTACTTTATAGAAAAAAACTGTATATATTATTCCTGTGCAGATTTAGATAAACAAATTATTATTTAACAGTACTTATTCATTAATTATATTCGACCATGGCAGGATTCGAACCTACATTTTTCGAATCCCATTAGGCCTGCGGCCAGTCTTAAATTAGGGTTTAAAAACATGAATTACATGAGTTACCTATCAATTACCTGAAGTACTTGTGATTTATAATTATGATGAAATATTATGAGTTCCAAGCCTTTTTATTTGGCAACACGATCTCATATAGATTACTTTATACATACATGTATACATTCATATGTTTTATTAGGTATAATTCCAAATATTGAATAAATATTTTTATCTATTTAGTACCTACAACTAACATTTGTTCGTAGAATGTATATGTTTATAAATTAACAAGTTTAGAAACGGAAATAAAGAGTAAGTACGCCGTGTAATATTAATGCTACGAATAAATAATGCAATCTTTAAGAACCGTTGTAAGCTAGGCTAATAACAGCTTGATATCGATTAATTCTTACACCTGTTATTGAGAAGTGAGTGAGCGTACATACATACAGGTATTAGGTACGTCTGTACACAAAACATTCTTTGGTGAGTTAATAAAAAGTCGATTACGTCGGCCGTAGAACCGGAGTACAACAAAGCATTGCGTCCTCCTGCTGCTGCTGCTGCTGGTGGTGCTTGTACTGATCTCAACAATGCAATACAGGACCTATTATATGGAAGCACTTTCAGCTCATACCTGTTCCGCTACAATAATTGTTTTATTCCCCGTACAAAGGCACGTCTTTCGAACCGTTCCATTCGCCTCGGCAACTCCATTCACTCATCCGCCGTGCTCTAATCATTCGCTCAGGTGCGATAATGCGTGAGCGAAGCGTTAAAAATGTCAACTTTCATCTTCCTGAAATGGCTTCAACAAGAACACCTTATATTTACTCGTATATGCTATACAGCACACACACACCCAGTAGCAAAATGCTAATCTTAGCAGCAGTTATTCAAATGAAATATTTAGTATTGAAACGCATTTTTTAAATAACAATCCATACCGGATATCGGTTCAGATATTAATATTATCTGCCTGTACAATATTAACTTTTGAAAAATATAAAGAACAATTGATATTCCTGTTCAAATGGATACTTCAAATTGACATTTTTTTAATTTTCAATAATACTTTATATTACAGAGTCTATATATTATTCATGTGTGTATTTTTAAAAATAACTAATATATAATTTAATATAATCAAACAGAACTTCTGCTCATTTTATTTTTTCTTTCGCTTCATAAAAAAAAGAGCAAAAAAAACTAAATTAACCAAACAATAAATCCAAAATGGCCGCGGCTAATTAACAGGCAGTAGTCTGTTTAATTGCATAGTTTATAGGTTTGAGAAATCAGAACGAATATCGACTGTGCTGTTGATATTTTAATGGAAGAGGCGAGTTGCAGATATGAAGAATATAAAAGAGTCCCGGGAGCAACAAAACCACAAATATTTTGATTTGCTTATCAGCTGAACTGACAGTGCGCGGTCTATTATTTGTCTGTCAGGGTGAGATAAGGATTCTCACCACCGCTAACTCGCGTCTGCACGTTCCGCGACACTTGCAGGGGATGTACACCCTCGCTAAGTCACCCGGCTTGTTAACGAGATTATTAAAATCATAACACACTTCAATACATTACACTGTTATGTGCTTGATGTGTTTGTAATATTCAATTATATATTTGTTCAATGTAAAAATAATTCTACATTATTCTGGTGTCGTTTAAAAATTATAAAATTGCCAGTGTTAGTAGAAAATGTATGTATATTTGTACATATAAGCTAATTCAATAAGTAACAGAACGGCAATGTTGAGAATTGTGGGGGATTTTCACAAAACATCATAGTTTTCATTACCTTAGTCAAGATGTTGGTAAAGCGTGAAACTTTCGTAAATATAAACAGTGACAACACACTTATTCATGCTGTGCTACGGATACAATTCGTTATGCTGAAGCTACATCGTATCGTGTGAGTATAGAGAGGGAGAGGTAGTAGGTACAGTGTTGTAGTAGGTATAATATAACAGCCCCGACACAGGTTCGAACAACCAACAAGTTATTAGCTACATATAGTGTGTCGTACAATGCAATTCTGTGTAATGAATGGTCGGAGCGTATTGAGGGTGCACCTGCGATACCTAAATTGTTAATTAGCGAGTGAAGTCGGTGTGAAATCCGCCGCAGTTCTCACAGTCCACCGGACAATAATATAATCACGAACCAACAACCGAACGTACCAAGTACATGCAGCCAGACATCGTGCCAACCAGTACGTACAAGTACCATATTACATTCATATCTTACACCTACTACTTACAACGATAGAAGCTAACACCTCTACACTCAGACAATCCCGCACAACTGTGATTCGACAATGAGCTATCCTCGTAATCACTCATGACTTGTTACAAAACTATATTATTGTATTCTGTATCAATGTTAGAACCTACATTTAAAAAATACATATTATTAACATTCTTAAAATTCAAGTAAAACTACCATGAATGAAAAAAAATATGTATCAGTCATATTTAATATTCTTCAATTCTCAAAATCCAAATTAACCTAACAAAAACCACACTGAATGCACTGAAAACATAATTCAAAATGCTCATGACCTTATCTGTCACATAATAATGTATAATGTAAATTTAATTTATCACATTGATTCCAACAACAATATCATAAGAAAAAAAATACTTCTGACCGTCCATGATCTGATTATCAAAATATTAATGGACGCAAATAACAGGTTTCCACAAATTTAAAAAAGAGCGCGCACATAAGCCAATAATGGGAACTATAAAAAACCATTATTCTAGTTGATAATTCGCCCATCAAAGCTAGCACAATGGACAACAGCACAAATGACAATGTGTATCGGACAAAAGACGATAAAATCTATGTTTATCCGGCGTTAAATGCGACATCCGTCAATGCACGCGCGTACGTGAATCCTACAATCTAGTAGTCAGTGTTGTCGCAATCATTCTCCATGCAACAACCAGAGCATTAGTTGTGTCAGATGAAATGCCGGATAGTTCAGAACCACAAGCAGAATGCGGACAACGAGATCATGTGAAGAGACCTATGAACGCATTCATGGTCTGGTCTAGGATTAGGAGAAAGAAAATCGCCAGTGATTATCCAAAACTCCACAACTCGGAGATTTCAAAACTTCTTGGCGTAGAATGGAAGACATTGACAGAACGGGAGAAGATGCCGTTCATTGACGAGGCAAAGAGGCTACGGAATCAACACATGGTAGATCATCCGGGATACAAGTACAGACCCAGAAGGAAACCAAAGTGTCGACCTGGAGCGGAAGACGAAGAATCTATCAAGAAAGAAACGGTTGCATCGTCCACTAATGGATATGGTTTTGCGAATCCGTTAGATGCTTTTGGAAGATCATTTTACTTTGCTCCAGGTAAGAATAATATTTAATCTAGCACAGTTTTCTGAATCATTTGGATATTTTAGATGGTAACGAAATGTATTCCGTGATTTCTAGGCCATTCTGCCATACCTGAATATCCACTACCTACATCTATACCACATCAGGAAGCATCTAGGGTACCGTTACCATCTTGTGCAACTCTACCTGGAAGTCTTCAGCACCATCACCAGGCCTTCGTGAGAGCGGCTTCTATCTACGCTTCAGCATACCATGACATGGCGGCTTCAGGTGCCATACCACCCATAACTAACATTGGACTCAACAGTCCCATCAAAGATCTACCATTCTATCAACGGCCAATGTAACTCATTCCATTCTCCAATATTTTAACCGAATCATTAAATTCCTATTTGTATTATATATTTAGAATAATAAAATTTATTTATACTGATATTTAATAAACTAAATTGTTTTTCAAATATCATGTTATTAATTGACAGAAGCACGCTTTAGTTTTGATAGGAATAGGTATTTTAAATCCCCATTACAACATATTACCTTGTACAATAAAACCTAACACTTCTTTCTTTGGCAATGAACGTGACAATCAGGATGCAAGGTGAATAAGGGACAATATTGTACTAGCAATGCTGGTGCGGTTGGTGGTGGTGGGGGGGGGTGTAGGTAAAGGAGAGGGCAGATGCTGCTGCGGATAATAATGAGGAGTGTGCATGTGTGCGAGTGAGAAAGTGTAGAGAATAGTATTACGATATATTGCACAAAGCGGTAAACAATGTTCCCATCTCGTCGCTCAATTCATGTAGAGAATATTCAGTGATAATAGGTGTGTTATAGATACACCCAGTAAACACATTCTATCAATGCGCACATATCGATTGTCCGTATAACACTGGTTCATACAATACCCGATACGAACAATGTCCACACATGGTATTGTGCAGGGCACTGTGCACAGTCAGTCACAGTGCCGTGTAATAACTACCTGCGACAGGAAATAATGCATACCATCATCTACCCCTCCGCCCACCCCGCCGCCGGCCCCGCGGAATCTACATGTCACACTAACCTCCCAGGAACGTACTCTCATCATCCCAGTGCATAGATAAAACTATTATCATAATAATACGCCCCTGTAACTTGCATCTGAATTCATCGTATCCGATATTTTTATTTACAACACAGGATAAAATGTTTTTCCCATTCTTTGACAGTTTTTACAGCATGAAATGACAACATTATATGTTTTTTCCACCGAACAATAGAGCACTGATTATTATTAGTACATATTTCGTCACGAGCCAGTGTGCACCGGCATTGTGAATATCATTGTGTTGTCATTATTATTATTATATTACTCACTATAAACATCTAAAAACGCTATTATTTATTTGTACATATATACGAGGTTGTAGTTTTTCATTCAATATGTTATTCATTTTTCTTTGTAAATATGAATATATAGCGAGGCCAAAGCAATATGTATATCAATTGGTTTAATAGTGTTAATTTTGACATATTTTATTTATCATATTCTGCGTTATAATATAATGTTGTTTACCATTATATAAAGTATTATGTTTGGAGACTAAATATAGAAACGACCAAAATATACGAACTTTTACTGATGTATGTTAATATTGTCGCTATTTTGTTGCTTGTTATTAAATTAATAATATTTATTTAAGTATCAACTAAGCATCTATATAAATGAATCATACAATGATACTTGTAGGTATATTGCTAACAGTTAAAAATTATATAAATGCCTCCCACCCGTTCATACTATGTACAAGAGATATATAGATGATATCAACAACTAAGGAATCATGGATGTCGGCTAGGTAGACGGGTACAGAACCAATCTCACTTCTCAAGTGCACAATAAACAAACGTCTGTAGTTTGACAGATCGTATCAAAAATTAATCGCCAAACACTCTGTCGACAAAATGAAAATCCATTAAACTCGTCGGTGGAACCGATAAAACCGCAAAAATATAATAGCGCTAACCGGTAACGGGTCGCACGTTAATTGCAGATGGAGTTTCAATTTCAGTCGATAATGCAGAAACCTTTCAGGTGTGGGGTGTGCGCGCTAGATTAAATCGCGCCCTGTCAAAGAAACCATTTTATTTTATAATTAAAGAAACCCTCGAAAACACCCGTCACCTTTGATGTAACCGCTCGCGCGCGCAATGTAATTATTAACGAGTTTGTGTGTGGAATTATTTGTAACTTCTGTTACCATCAGTTACCAGCGCGCGCTATTACCACTTTGGTTTGACAGTGAAGTTTAAAAGCTTCTATATACTGCTACCACTGGCGGCGCTGCTGCTGGTTCCGGCATCGCGACGCTCTTTCAACGACGTCCCTGTGACGTCGGAATAATTTCATTGGCGGAACAAATGTGTGAATGTATTTCCGCTTGTAATTAATTAATAGTTGTTTATTAACTTTCATTCATTCACACAGCCAACGTACATACATATGTTCAATCATATACCTATGCGATTTTATTCAGTTATATTTCATTTTCAAGTGAACTTTCAACGATAAACGATAAAATACTCGTGTGCAAATTATTTCATATACAATTTTCTTTAAAACATTAATACTTTACAAAGTTAATTTATTGTTACAGTAATAACTATAAGACAACACCTTTCAGCTTATTTTGAAAAATAGATTAATATCCCTTTTTAGTCTGATTCGAGAAATATTATTGTATTATTATGATAAATTTAAAGAAACTTTTAACAATTTTTTTTGAGAATTCTTATATGAATCCATGAACTAAAACACATTTTCCATTAAATTTTCTTTATTAATTTATCTCAGCATGTCTTCTTTTTCAATATAGGTATTATACTTCATTCGTTCAAACACAATTCTACAATAATAATTCATAATAAATGAAAAGTGTGGTTCTCACGGCATATGCGGGACTCCTCGAACGGGCTATATACAAATCTAATTACAATACTTCGACTATTCATTCGTTATGTCGTCGAGAATGGAATCCATTTTGTCGTGCGACGCTGCTGCTGAATCACTCATCCTCATGCAAAGACGTGCAATGACGATGACGATGATATATCAATCTGTACGATCACGCCATTAATGTCAAGACGCTTCCTTATACGCGCACTCACATCCGCACAAACATATATGAAGAGACAGATTCATCACGAATCTAATATAAGCTTCCCGTGTCCGCCAACCATGTCGTCAACATACGACAAACTGTCTACGTACAGTAACTGTCTGGTCCGCTGTGTCCGTACGTCACAAATCTTAATACACGCATTAATATGTCGCCGGAAGCGCGAAATCAATTTATTTCCGCGTTTCATGATGAAATGTCTTATTATCGTGAGCCCCGCTAACTGGTGAATTTATCATTTAGATGAGCGGCCCCTGTGACATCTGCTTCACACACTATACATTGCCACCGCCGCACAGGAGGAGATGATGCTACGATTCACGCATCACACCACGCGGATGTTTGTGTTATTTCACGGTGATTCGAAATTTCCGCTTACACTGGCTTCGCTTATGTAGAGCGCCTGAAAATAACATACATACAGCACTGCAATGCATGGGTGTAATGCTGGTTGCAGCCAAACGAGCTTTCAGGCGCAATTATTTTAAAATCCGTAATACAAGTTATATTTTGTGTGTGTTTTTTGCTTTCACTATTTACAAAGTGTAAAGAAATACTTGGAAGATATTTATTCTTAGATTAAAATGAATATAATATTTTGAAATAGCTTCTAGAACAGGACTATTCATAATTTTTGTTTCATAATGGCATCTTACATAGAACCAAGCAGAATGCCAAGCATATCGTTGTTTTTTGTCTGCCGTTGTATCAGCAGCAGGAGTAGCAGCAGTTTTAAGTGAAGATGCACAACGTAACTATAATGGCGACTAATATATTGCAAGTTTTTTCTCCTTGGCCATTCTTGAGCGAATGCTCGATGAAAACGTTGTAAACAATAAGTGGAAAACAGAGACAGTTCTGTATGCGACCAGGCAACAATACACGCCATTATTGCTCAGAGTATAGCGTCGTATTCGAGCTTGGGCCCAGTACAATGAGCTTTGTTTTCTATACGAACAAGCGAACGAACGAACGTTGACGCTGCTTGTGCTTGCCTAGTTCAGAGTAGAGCGTATAGTAAGAGAAGAAAGAATTGGAAAAGTCGAACACAACAGTCCACAGAGGAGAGAAGAGTTAGTTGTGCACACTAGCTCTTGTATACTCACTCACAGAGAATACACTCGCTAAGAGCCAAAGCACAACTACTCTTTTCTTCACTCATGGGCGTACTAGAACAGATAAGATGTTTACTTATTAACTTTACACACAAACATGTTCATTCTTCTAACAGCTATTTGCACAGACTTCGCAACAGTGACAAATTTAAACTGGGACAATATTGTGTACGTTGTCGTAAAGAATATCAACGGAATATAGCAAATAGTTGGGTTGATACAAAACATATCGACGGAATATATATTTTACTAATTCTATAATTAAATGTTCAAATAGTCTAACCTTTTTTATTTTGAAAGTTGTTTTAATGGAATTAGATAGATTTTTTTGTAAGGTGTCGATGGATGCTCCTTATGGTACGAACGCCCATGTGTCACGGTACCTTGTGAGACACTCGCCTCTTCGTTCTCTCTATGTGTCTTGGCATCATTCTCCGCAGGACAGCACGGCGACGTGGCTGCCATTTTCTGAAAAGAATGTCACTGCCATTGAAATCTTTCACGCAGCTACTGTTATTTATAAAAATACCTCGGCAAACGAGCCATCGACATTCACAGAACAGCATCTCTACCGGCAAGGCAAACCCACACACACAACACACACGTCTAGTAAGTATATAGGTACTATGTGTAATAGTTTATCACGCCCGACCATAACCAGGAGTGCTATTACACACATTTTCACAATTAGAACTAAAATATTATACATACCCCACATATATTACACATCATGATATGAGCAGGTACATTAAAATATCCAAGTCTAATATGTACTCATACATATGTATGTTAAAATATACAACAGAATATAACACCACAAGAAAGAATACAGGGTACTACACATATTTCTCGTTGATGATGCAAAACTCACTTTAATCAACTGTATTTAGAGCTTTTTCAAAATTGAAATGCATATTATTCCCAAGCAATTTCTTTAAAAGGCTCAATAAGGCGAACCTTAACTCTGACAATGGTTGTTTCAGCACGTACACACGTGTGTGCGTGTGTCATACATTTTATAAAATTACAATCCTCCTCTGGTGTGGTGTGTTGTGTTGGTGATGAGGCGTCGTCGTCCATAAACGTGAAACGGTTCCGCACACAGATTTTATTTGCATTGAAATCGAAGGAACCTGTTAGACAAATAACCATAAGAAGAGAGGTTCCAAAGCTTGTGCGCTTTATTCCCGGGAGCTTTGTGCTAATCCAGATGAAAGCCCCATTGTGGGCCCGACGGTACTATATGCAGAGTAAGTACAACGGAGAGAGCGTACGAGAAACAGAGAGACAACATCCGAAGCAGCAGCGCCACGCCCGGACACGGTACCGCGACGTACTACTAAAACTCACTCGCGTCTTTAAAATTCTAATGATTGAAATGGACTGTTCCGCCGACAGAATGGCATGCCATTGTCTGTCCTACTTGCACCATTTTATACAAACACACACATACACATACACATACACAGAGAGAGAGAGAGAGTGTGTGCGGAGAATATAGAGTGAATAGTAAATCTGGGAGCTCTTTTAATGCAAATGTACCAACTATTACCGATTCATCAACACTTGGCTATTAGTTAACTAATTTAGTGTTAGTTTGTTAGCGGATATAGATGCAAAGATACGAGTTTTATTGTATAACGTAGCAATGTTTTCTTTAAATATCATAAACTTATATTTCTCTTACTTTGCATTTTTACTTGAAATTTTCCTAACAACAATATGATACTTTTTTATTGTGACATTACTAGGCTAGTTTATGATGTTTACTGTATATTTCATACATAATTTCCTTCTTTTTCTTTGTAATACACCTACATTTTCCTAACCTAAAGTATGTATTTATTCCATTCCTTTACAGGAAACTACACTTGGAACTTCTAAGTGAAAATAAACATGATACACTATAGCTACACTTGGACTCATAACCTATAAACACTTTACTGTCATCGTATCTTCAAACTCTGTTCATTCAAACTTAACTGAACAGTAATAATAATAATAATATCCAGTCCACACAACAATAAATATCTACGACAAACGTAGATTGTTTGCCATACATATATAAGACTCGCAATAAATATAATGCTAACAGTTTTATAGCCAGTAAAAGCGGACGTTTATAGGTCCGATATAATTAGTAAGAAAGTTCCGCAACTCTAATTCCAAACATATAAATCAAGGAGTCGCGTGGCTTGCACCGATTTATAGATACACTCACTCACTCACTCGCTGGTTCTATGTCTAGCCGTGCGCGTGTATGCATGTTCGTGCGTGTCTGTCTGTCTGTCCGCTGTCTGACTAATTAATTTGAGATGTGCGTGCATGTTTGTTGTCATGTTGTAAGCGCCCTCGCCCAAGAATATATGCGAAATTTATTCAAATATTGTTCCCAAGAGACAGTACACCAGGCAGTATTTTGTCTTCAATTCCATGCCTGGTAAAATGTACGATAGGTTTAAATTAAAATCCATTGAAATGAAAGTTGCAATGGAACATTCTACGTAGTATATTGTGGCTTGAAATAAGTTATAGTTGTGGTTATTATTTAGTTGCTCGTGGAATTGTGACGGAAATATGCGATTGTTCATTTTATATTCGTATTCGCGTTATATTCTCGTATATGGAATAGATATTTAAAAATATCTTTCTTCTACGACCAAAGGTCTCTGTATATATTAGGGTGAACTGAATACTTTTATTGATATAATATTTATATCACTATACATACCTAACTATTCTATTCGAAATATCACCAAAGTACAGGTATAATAGAAATATCTTACATTTCCAATGGATAAAAATATAGAAACTGTATATCTAATTATCAACAACCAATACAAATCTAAAATGACGGAAAGGATAATTTACCTTCATCATTTACATTTACATTTACATCAAGTAATTTGATACTCAAAGCAAACAACCAAAAAAACAAGAAGTTCGGAACAAAGTGTGCGTTGAAAAATTACAAAACAAGAACAAAAAAATGGTAGAAAAAAGAACGACCAAACAACAAACATTCATACAAAAATAACTGTCGACAGCAACAAAGAACAACAGGAAACAATTGACAATATAGTCGAAAAACGGAAAGTTAGTGAGCGCACAGCAGGAATGAGCAGGACAGCAGCAGGTCTGCTGAGGGCCGTATGGGTGAGACAATGGTCTGTGTTTAACCCTTGGTCCGGGGCCGAAGGGCTTGAACTCAGGAGTGCGTTAATTACAACGCGCATTGTGTCCGGATAAAACATACGTCCACGTGCGTACTATTCCGGTAGCTTGCAAGAAGTACAACCCTTGTTACTATCAAATCACACCCCTTCCCCCCTCCACCAATTCGTACCGCCCTCTGCCGAATATAACATGCATTTTCAGTCTAATAGCAAACCAATGTATGTACATTAATTTTTTTATTTTTGTATGTACAAGTGCTATTTTATACCACAGTAAACAAATTAATGGTATTGTTACATAATACGGGAAAATCAACGCGGAAAATATACTTATATAGCGTGATACAAAAGTGTAAAAATACTAAAAAAAATTAAAAACTAATTAACGAATGCAATCAAGCGCACTAGCTCTTAACTGTAAGAGTCACGAAAACACTATATAAACCTGTAATATATACACACACACACACACATACAGGTCTAAACCTGCATGTTTATACGTATAATTCAGTATGGTACATATACGTGTGTATATGTATGTATGTATGTATGTTCTTGAATGACGTTTAATTCCACATATCACGGCAGAGCACCCCTTGATTAAAATCGCCGTTCTCTGACACAACACAATGTGCCCTCGCTTTTGCCCTCCCCCCTGCACCCCCCGCTCTGTACGCCATCACTGATGCCGACGTCGATCTCTGACGTTCATACTCTCCGGACTCCACACTCACTGTTCCATATATCCGTCTAATCACGTACCGTTCGTCCTTTGTCAATTGAAAATATATTTTTTGATTGATTGAAAAAGAGACTCGTTTTATACTGTTCCCTCTCACAATTTTTTTTCGTTCATTCGTTCGTTCGTTTATTTTTCGTTATAGAGATCACCCACAGAACTTTATTGATAGAGATCTTTGATTGAACGATCCATAGAAACAGCATGTGTTGTATACACACTAAAGTTTAAAATTGGTTATAAGCTCTAGATTCGAAGATATTTATA
>JAGJTL010000073.1:1619290-1630245 GCA_022063505.1 Calosoma granatense | reverse complement strand
CTGTTTGATAAAAACTAATTGCAAAAACTTTTATAACGAGAATTATAATAGTTAAGGACAACCTATTTTAACATACTTTCATGCTGACGTTTTATAATAAAATATAACATTTTGTTGTCAATGTGCATAATCAATTAAATAATAATATGTCTACGATTATACCACTCACATTGCCTACGTAATGCCATATTGTATAAAGTGTAGGCAGATATCCGTATGGAACCGCGCCCAAAATCACACTTCAATATCATTCAATCACAGATATTTATTAACAATTCGTGTATAGTGTATAAATGTACACATAGCCACAAATACAACGAGAGTACGTTGCCCTTTCCACAATGTCTGGCTGGAGCAAGTAATTCACTTGATTCACTTGTAATATCGTTCGATCTCTGAAGCCTTTCATTGACAATCACACATATACTTGTTATCATCATATACAGATTATAGAACATACATACACAAACATCTATATAACTACTGAAGGTATTAAACACTGCTACGCATACATACACAGAATATCAAACACTCACTCACATAGACCGTGCATGTATAAACACGCGCGCTTTACAGACCGAACTTAATGTATGTATGTATTCCGATACAAATATGCATATCCATCTGCATCTGTTCTGTGAAAGAGTGCCACGCGTCTACAGTAAATAATATGGAAATTGATTCGAGCCCGACAGAATGAGATTATCGCATAGCGACTGTTCCACTGCATTCGCCTTCGCCATCACTGAATAACAACCGTACATACAAACAAGCTCTTGATATCGTTTGTATAAAGGCTTTAACGCGTTAATATGCGCAAAAGGTATTTGAATTGAAATGGAGTTGTTTTTATTGCTGGATGCATTCAGAATTTCTATATTCAAACATTGATTGCTTGATGGGGGAAATTGTTGTAAGAACTATTGAATCATTTTTATCAATGCTCACAATATTCCCACACAAATAATGTAACTTAGAAAATAGGAAATTAACTAGTTATTCATAATTTTTCAATTCATCTTTTGCAAGAAAGTCAGTTATTTTTTTCCCTGCTCGTGTCTTCTTCTTGAAAATTTTACAAATTACAGACTCTTCGTTTAACCCTCAAAAAGATCTTCACCCTTTACCAGTGCGTGAAGAGTTTAAACAAAGTTTCCCGCAAAAGATAAATGATAAATTTGATCAGTGCATTGTTGGTACTTCCTGTCTATCCCGGGGTAAGTGTGTGTGTGTTTTTTCTGCGGGCCAGGGACGGTGAGGCAAGGGTTCCAGGACACTCTTATCCTTTGTACCGATGAAATGGATCGTTAGTCTGCATTATCTACAGCGGCTCTTGGTTTTGTATACACGAGTCATTACTTCGCATTGTGCCATCAACTTTAGCCCGTTGCAGATTTTTAAAAAGATCGATAATTTCTTCTCCACTCGCTGGTGAAATGTTTAATGATTGGTTGATCATCATTATTGGAGAGGGCCACGATGTTTATTCTTAGGGTTAAGAAAAGGGGTTTCATGGGACTGAAGGGAGTGAAAATAGAATGTGTAATGGATTACATGTTTGCAAAAGTTGTATGTGGTTTTTGATTAGCTGGATGAATGCGATGTTCAATTGAGGATGAATGTCTGTGAGAATGTTTGGTTTCGTGTAAACAAGTTTGTTCTCGAATAGTTTCTTTAACCCTGCGGTTATTGGCAATGAATATATCTTTATCATCAAGTAGGTAACGGATAATTCATTTTTATTTACCAGGAATTAGATGAAGCAGAAGAAATTTGTGACAAACATTGCCTTTATGCTTGGATCTCTAGCATGTAAGTATTCATGTATTTTACATTTTTGCAGTCTGTGATGTCCATGTACTCTTCTGTAATCTTTTTAATAATAATATTATTATACTATTAAAAATGTTATTTCATCAAGTCCAGTATTCACTACTTGGACTACTGACAATTTATTTTAATTAAGACTGAAACTCCTCGTCCGACAATGACTCGTAGCGGCGACGTGTTTCTACCTGAAGCGAGCTTCGAACCCGCGATCGACAATACCAAATAATTATTGTTTTCCCAATGACGTGACAGAGAATAAAAATAGGAAGAAGAAGAAGAAAAAATTGACCATTAGCTGAAAGCATCAGCACAAACCTTCTGTTTGATTGACTATTGAACGGGAAGGATGTAGGCAGATGCTACCCAATGAGTAATGATCTTTATCAATTAGATTGATGTGTATACATGTGTGCGTTTGTTTGTTGTGTTTGTGTGTGTGTGTCGGGACAAGATGGCGGATGGGGCGTGGCATAGTTGGATAGTATGTAACAGCTGACGTACTGTGAGAAGGTGTAACTGTCTGTCTCTCTGTCGGTATGTATGTTTGTATGCATGTATATCTACCGTCTGTTCTTTTCATTCGATTATTCTGGTGACTTTTTTGTCCGTTGTGCTGGTGGAACTGGTCAATTCAAGAGTATTGTTACTAAAGGAAATTGGTTTTTTGGTAAAAGGATTTGTTGTGTTTGGAAAAATGGTGACGGAAGTGATATGCTTTTTGCCATTTTACTCCTGCCATCTGTTGTATAAATCATGAAGTAGACAACATTATAACGAGCTCCGTAATTGGACATAATACTCAACAATAGCAATTTAAAACATCCATTTAGAAATTAGGCTTCAGAATTAATTGTATATAAAATATGCCTCTTTCAATGATTTTTCCAGTTTTTTTCTCTCCAAATCCTGCACAACATACATCACCAGTTAATCTTCTTTACATTATTATTCTCCCACACCCCCTGCATTTTATCATATCAATAGATCTGTACCTCTACATACAAACTTATATTCCTATATTTGCATTCGAGTTTCTACATAACACAAAATATCAGTATAAATAGAATTTAAATTTTCAATCATATAGCAATATTTTTTAAAGAAAACAAAATTCAAAGATCCAGTCAACGGCATACAATAAAAATCTCTCACGCACAATTCGGGCAAAAGTAGAGAGCAAAAACTTTTTTGTGTCCTTTTAAGAATTCGTAATTCAGCAACACACACACTGTATACACAAGTATGTGTAAAGTGTATATACGTATGTATATATGTGGAGAATGAACAAGAGGGCGGCTCGTAAGTGGTAGGGGGGCGTACACTGTACACAGTACATATGTGTGTGAGGGTGGGACGCCGTGGTATGTACGCGGGGTGTGTTGCGGTAGTCTCGAATGCTACACATATACACATATATACAAATAAAATACACAAACGGTTATATTGTGTGGTCTAGATTTACAAAGCAATTGAAAAGATTTCAATATGCACAGTGTATGGAACGTCGGGCGCTTTCCCAGATATTTTGTATGCCGCGTCGAACGTTCGACGAATTCGATTGAAAGGATGGCGATTCGACATTGTGATGAAAATTTACACTTGTGCACTCCAAGTCACGTGGTATAGTATGTATATATAATACACATACATACATACATGCACGAGAATACAGAGAAACGTTCTCTCTGCGGTGTCCCTTGTGCCAGTATCGTACAACGTCGCATTGCATGTTACGTCTTGAGTTTCCATACGTCTGTACAATCATAGTCCGAAGATGACTTTACAATGAATAGTCTCTGAATCGATGTATTCTTAACAAAATTACAAGTAACATAAAAATTTAAAAAAGTTTTTTTTATATAAAAAACTGTAATCAAGAAACTATAATATTTATCTAAACATCGTATAAATTTATTACAAAATAAATACCAAACTTATGCTTGAAATTGTTGCTTTTAATTAACACTTTGTTATAATTAAACCCATTTACAAAAAAAAATTCGGTAACTAATAAATCACACATTTTTAATAAAACGCTTGTTAGTGATTTTGAAAAATGTAACAATTTTCTAAAAGTTGTAAATCAATCGAATAGGGTTTTCATGTACCTATCCGGGGGTAATACCTGCGTAACACAAGTGAAAATTATTAAATTATAAACTCTTTACGTTCACACGTTCGGGCAGGTATCGATTATTCTTTATACCACAGTGGTATGGGTAGTTAAAATTAGATTTTATAAATCTAGTAGGTAGACACATGTACATATGTAGCATATGATGTGTGAAATGATTTGTTGTAACATTTACAAGGAAAACCCGTCGACACGCGGGTGATTGTGGGTTGTCAACTTAACAGGGGGAGGCTGTAATTACCACCACGGGTGGGTGTGAAACACTGGTGTGTCCGTATGTGCAACCGATATATGTTAGTCATAGTGTTTATTAATATGTACATTCAAGCAAAGTACACAGAACATAGAGGCGGAGATCTACCTGCATTTTTACTTTCAAATAAAAGAGTAAAAAAAAAACGATTTTTAACATTGAACAATGAAAACAGTATGTAGCTAGAATTTTATTCCTGCTTATTCAAACATATGTTAATTCTTTGTTATAAATTACAAAAGTTATATTTGTCGATTTATTCCCAGGTTAAAATATGATATATTCAAAATTGTTTTCATAAGAGTCAATATTAATAAAGAAATGACTAAATATTTTATAATATACTTACAGTGTACAAATGTATACAATTTTTGTTTTGTAGCCTACTAATCTGTCTTGAAAATATGATATTTCAAATGCCTTTTTCTCTATGTACAAAATCATTTTATAAATAATAACAACGTCATATTATGTATTTTTTAATACTAAACAACTTTTTCAAATAAATTTTTCCTCTAAAATGCACTGGGAAAAAAATTTCCTATACATGAAAAAATTAACCCGTAAATTGCTATGTTCGGTTTTTTTATGGGCACCCTGTATGTACCTACATATACAGATTTAAAAAATATATGCATACTACTTGAGAACAATTTTAAACATTAGTAGTAGCAATAGCAGTAGTAGCTGTTAATACTAGTGTTTTTTATTGTAATATAATACTAACGCATTTGGACTGCGTACTAAATTTTAAAGCTTGTGTCTTCTTTTTTCTGTATCACCTAAACATTCTCATAATTCAAATGCTACATTCTTCACGCTATCAAAAACTCACTAAAAACAAATGCAATAAATATAACCCTATATTTTCTACGCTTTACAACTGTCAAAGTTATAAAAATATTAGGTACCTAGGTATATAATTTAAAGGTCGAATCGGTCTCATTGTATTGAACAATTCCAAACTGAACCCATTTTAATTTGTATATCAGAGAGAAATCTGTAAAAGTCTTTGCTACCTGGAGTTTGGTCGAGGTGTACATACATACATGTATTCATATATGGAGTAACTTTTATATCACAGCGGTGCTGAATTATACGCGGACCCCAGGACAGAGTACGTGGCTACCTCACCTAGTGTCAACCCTGTTCTTGATGATGACGGGGTCACGGGTCCGTCTCGCCTCACCGTTGACCTATTGTCCTTGGGCACCGTCGGCCGTATTGTCATGTAACGGTCACAATGGACCATTGTTTTGGGGGCCTTTCGCCTTTCTCTCGCAAACAGTAATACGCGAACATGACATAGACTTGTATAGTTTCACATTCCGTATCAGAAATCACACTGTAGTAATAATATAACATACTAGCTTGACCAGATGGTCACTAAATAGCTTCAAGAATGTCAACTAATATTAAGTCAATGAATAGATAGTAATGAACTACAGATATCAGTATCCAATACATAATTTTATACCTATAAGTACATTATAAAATTATAATCACAGTTTATAAAATTTACTAATATGTACCTACCTAGAGAAGTTGTCAACTTGATTATCATTTCTTAGAAATAAATGCTACAATATTTCCACACAAAAACTCCTTATGGAGGCATAAAAGGCACTACACTATTTCAATATTTATTTACAAGATTTTATAGCTATACATACATTTTTTGTATAAATATGATTTTATTATACAGTTGGTTTTTCCTGTTCTCGAAACGAGATTCCAAAAATAAAATCCAAATGTAATAACTGGCGAAGTATGTGTATCAATAAATTTACCTATAAGTGGAAATATAAGATTGGAAATTATTATTACAAATCTAGAACTAATTCAAGCATAGTAGCAACGATCTAACGCAATTACCAGCATCAATAAATAAGACGCGTGATTATTTTACTAACGATAATTTCAACACACCAAACGCAAGGAGGAAGCCTTAGAGATAGGCACTTTAAAATGCTAATCACACAGGCACACTTGCATAGATAAGTAATAAACCTGCTACACTGCTCTTCTCGCACGTATGTATACATAAATAAAAGAAGAAACCAACACCAGAAGAGAGAACACAAGCAGAAACCTGATGCGTCATGCTACGCCAAACAAAAATAGAGGTGGTGACGGAGAACCAATGATAACATTGGGCGGAGTTAGATGAGCCGTGTTAGTTCTATTCGTTCCGTAAGCTCCGCCTATTACACATTCGGCCTTGTCGACCGGCAAACCTTGGGACGGTCAGTTGCATTCCAACCTTCGTACGTTGAACGTCTAAAGCAACAGTGAACTTAAAACAGTTGAGTGTTTATTACTTCATAAAAATGTCTTCGGCCAATGTTTACGGTTATACGATGATGGAGGAGTTTCAACATTTACATCATCAGCAACAACAACAGGCCCAACAGAACCTTCATCACCACCAGCAGCAACAACAACAAGCGCTTGTGAGTTCGCAACAACCTGAAGGACACATTAAACGACCAATGAACGCGTTCATGGTTTGGTCCAGAATTCAACGAAGAAAAATCGCACTGGATAACCCGAAGATGCACAATTCAGAGATCTCCAAACGTCTTGGAGCTGAGTGGAAATTATTGTCGGAAGTGGAGAAACGACCATTTATCGACGAAGCGAAACGACTGCGTGCAATGCACATGAAGGAACATCCTGATTACAAGTACCGACCAAGGAGGAAACCCAAGTCTCCTCTCCAGACGCAGATGAAGACTGCCGGAGTACAGTTTCCTAATTTCCAATTGCCATACTTTCCACCAATGGAAGCGCTGAGCGCCCCGTATCCGTATTTCAATCCAGCATTTGATATTTCCCGCATGGCAATGAGCGATAAAACTCCGACAAGCCAAAATGCGGTGGTCACTTCGTTTTATTCGTCACTGTATCAAAACGCCCCGAAGAGCTACCCCGCAACCCCTGGATCATTTGGACTATTCCAGTCGCCCTCGCCAATGTTATATCCCGGCACAACGAGCCCTGTGAATTCGCCGAGTACGGATCTGGAACTTCGACGACCTGTTCCAGTAATGTATTAGTGCCTTTTCGAAGAACCAAGTGTGCTATATATACATATTTTCAATTTGTGTTTGTAAATAACAGCATGTTCTTATTTTATGAAGGTAAACTTAATTTAACTTTTTAGTTGACTGGCGCAATATATTTAGTTAAGTTATTTTTTACTGATTGATTGATTTCTTGTATAGAACATTTCTTTGATACCGAGTGTGAGGTTATATTATTATAATTTAGCGAGTAAATTTACTGTGATTGTTTACTATGACTGATATGTAAATAATTTTAGAAGTAACATCGTGTATAATAAGTGGCACTTATATTATTATTATTATTATTGTTTATTACCTATAAGTATATTATGAGATGTGTTCAATGATTTTGATACCCTTCTGTGTGGGGAATGTTGTCAAGATATTGTTAATTTATTCATCAACACGTGTATATGTGTCACATGTATATATAATAAGTAGATGTGATGTTTTGTTAACAAATAAAAAATATTACTTGTCAAATTATATTATGGTGATTTTATTCCATTTAGTATTTAAGTATACCTATATTATTCCTTAAACTTATCTATAATTTAAACTTCCTTTAATCAAAATGTATTCAAAGTAAATTAGAGTATCTTGAAAAAGAAAAATATTCTGAAGCATATGAAAATTATTAGCTCCGTGAAATAATTGCATACACACAATTTTTAATAATTAAATATATTTAAAAATGTGTAAAACGTATATACGTATTTCTAAATAGTCAGTGCAATTAATGATTTCTTCCATTTCTAATTATAATTAATATTATCATTGCTAATGGATATTTACAGCTATATTCATTCATTTTCTAAGTATTAACAGGCCTAATTTGCTAATATGAGAAAATAATTTCTTTTAGCAATTTGTTTAGAAAGAATACAATTTGAAAATTTTAAACAGAAATCACAAATTTTCACTTTATAAATACTAGAAGTTCATATCAATAATGCAATTAATTTTCATTCAATACATATTAGCGATAAAATTAATTTGATTATAATTTATTTTTAATTGTGTTTATTTTTTCATACAATGCTTAACTGGCATGCTAGTTTATAAATAAAACAACTCAATCAATCCAGTCCATTATGCACGAGTTCGTATTTCTTCTGTTTCAATAACAGAATGTAAAACAATGACTGACTTAGAGACCTTGCCGAAGCTATATATGAACTCAGCTGTTAGGTACATTGATTGTATGGAACAATTAAAGTTAAAACAACCGCTTCATTCAGAGTGTAGTGAAGTGAAAAGAATGTGGCAAATAAAAGAAAATCAAGGACCACCACCACACAAAACAAGAACGCATTTAGCCTGGCTACCAATAGCTTCCAAGATGAAAACTTCGAGGAAACAACACAAAATCTGCTCGCCGTAAAAAGTTCCACAGAAAACACATTCATTGTAATAATTACTCTCCCTTCTGTTTTAAAATGAAACAATGAACAATCATCGAGTGCTCAGTTTGAAAATTGAACGGTTCTTTACAATAAGGAATCGCCGAGAGAAAATTATTCTTGCAAGTAAAATTAATGCCAAAAATAAAAAATCCAATTTTGGTATATTTAAATAATATCTACAGTTTTGTAGATTAGCTACAATTGTGCTTGAACTAACTCGTCGTTTGGATTTACAATTTCAGAAAAATTTGGCTTCTATATTTTCAGCGGCAGATATTTAATATTACACTTTACATATTTCAGTATTTTTATTTAGATACACACACAATATATAAAAACATAAATTAACTAATGTGCTAAATCTTAATACTTCTGATACCTTTCTGCAAAAAGCCATCCATTTCACCAACCCTTTATGTTGCGTATTTCTTACGTTCCTCAATTGTTCTATAGTATTTACTCCCTACTAGACAAGAGTAATTGAAAAATTAATTGAATGAATACTACTGCTACTGTGACGGTGTGTGTGTGTGTTATGCGTGCAATTGTATATGGGGACCGCATGAAGAATTCCGTTGGCTTTTGAATGTTGCGGCCGCACACGAGTTCATACAGGCGCATGGGGCGGTTTAAATGTTTCAACCCTGCCGTGATGTCACCACCGAGTCACACTGGGGTGGCGTACATTCGTCCCGTAGGGGGGTCGTCGGGCGGGAATTTTTCCTTTCATTGGAAACTAAGAACAACGATTAAGTTTATGACACTAGGCGTAACTTCAAAGTGCTTTTAACGATTCAAACATCACGATGTGATTGTTACTTCAAATACAGCGAACATTGGTTCAGTTCTTTTTTGTGTGGAAGCAAGAAAGAGAATTAAAATTAATTTTTACCCTTTATAAAGTGCAACAATAGACAAATTTACCCAAAATAGAATTAATTATATTAAGTGGAAATATAAAATAGGTATATTTATTTGTATTCTGTGATGTAATGAATATAAAGAATATTTAGTTCATTCTATTCAGTATCAGCACAGGATGTAGTTCTAATGAGTTATTAGTTTAATTTAACCAAAGGATTATTGAAGATGAGGTAAACCGCATTTTAACCGCCAATACGATTGGAAATTCCATATTCCTCAAATCTGTAAACAGTTTGGCTTAAGATTGGATAAACATTAATTCTACCTGTACACTTTTGTATTTATAATTACAAAGGTCTTAATATGGTTTTACAAATAGAAATATAGTTTTACACTTCTTTAAATGTCAAGATCAGGTGTTCTTGTTAGATATATTTAAATAAATAATTAACCAAATGATTTATAAGAATAAATAGTTGTGCATCAACTATGCTGTACCTATATCACATCCTCTGATAATTCAAAAACTAAACACAAAATGAACTGAAGGAACTGGAACGGTCCCTTGCTTAGCTTCTAGTAAAGAAATCACTTTTCAACACAACTCTCCTCCAGTCAAGCTCTGAGAGTAGGCTGTGTATTTTATTTGAAACAATCGCGCGCGTCCCAGAGTCTCCACCATTCACTGCTGTTATTATTCCGTTGTTCTCTATTGAGCCCAGGGGCTGGGCACTGGCGGGGTGGGACGCATGGACGTATTGTTGGCGAGCGCTCTCTTTATTTCACACTGAAATGAAATCGATGGATGGTAACTTTTGGGTTTTGTTTGTCGAATAAATGGGTTTGTTTTGAACCGTTTGTCAATTAAGTTGTCAGTGGAATGAACTGTTATAGGCCACCCCATCGGCTCTATCAAACCAGTGGCTCGCGTCGGTCCGCCCTCAGCACTGCTGATTTCCAAATGCGACGAGCAACATACAGTCATCTGCGCACGGCTCGACATAAATATCTGATTATTATTTCTGCTCAATATGAGAATAAAATGGACGAGTATCTATACACAAAAATAGCAGTTGTTTCGTAGCCTTTCTATTTAGAAATAAAACTGTATCTAATTTTCTGAAAAATCTTTTAAATGCAAAAATATATACGTACTTCTCTACTTAAATATGCAATTTATATAATTGGTACCTGAATGAAAATATATTAAAATGAAATATTGAATATAATTACTTTGACATTTTACTGAAATACCAATTAAATTATACAATTTTACACCTTGCAATATATAAAATTAAATAACTCGTTACATACATTTAATTTTTCTCGTTCAAATCAACACTTTTATTAATACATTTTACATTAATAATCCAGCATTCAGAAAACAAACAAACATTTAT
>JAGJTL010000073.1:1601181-1619224 GCA_022063505.1 Calosoma granatense | reverse complement strand
ATGCGTACGTGTGTATGTACAATATGTAAATATTTACAATTATACAAGTAGCATTATATAAATAAAATGTATATTATTTGAATGAAATACGAAACATTGTAAATTAACAAATACCGTGATTGTTTAACACACTGTGGAGCGGGCAGAGGAGAGGAGAGGTAGGGACACAATGTGTTGTTTGCAATAACAATATTGTTAGAGAATTCGTTTGCAAACAATATGTTTGAACACGGTTACAGATTATCGGGCCCATTCAATATCAGTAATCGATTATTGTACCGCTAACAATGCCACCCTCAATACAATGACCGAATTGCAGTCGAAACTAACACCCCCTAATCTCCCCTGTGGCA
Source organism: Calosoma granatense (assembly GCA_022063505.1). NCBI lineage: Eukaryota > Metazoa > Arthropoda > Insecta > Coleoptera > Carabidae > Calosoma > Calosoma granatense. The sequence goes on along the minus strand of JAGJTL010000073.1, from coordinate 1,618,871 downwards.
CTCATACCTAACTATACCGCCCCCCACCCCTCGTACATAAATACATAACACCCGTATTAATTAACATAATCACTATCAAATATTACTTCAACGATATTCTAACCAAACATACCAATAATATTGTATATCACTAGTAAGTTTATGCTACTATTGTAAATGGAGAATTAAACTTAAATTAATAATTTTCTAATATCTATTTCATGATAAATTGTTAGCTGTGCATTATAGTATAAGTTCTGCACCATGTACAATGTTTATAAAGATTTTACATATAAAAAATACACAATGCTTGCAAAACATTTTACTATTAATATTCTTCGTACGACAAATATACTCGAAAATACATAAACCACCCTTTAAATCTGTCAATGCAGCCAAGAAAAACCTAACAGTATCCGATTTTCTTATTCAGACGGCAAGAATACGGTATCGAAGAGCAGATTATTCAAAGTCGCGACTCGTAGGAAACCTATCAAAGATCTTTCTCCCTCAACTCCACTCTCTCTCTCTCACTCTCTCTCCTCTTGGTTGTATATTCACTTTTTCTACTCCGTTGTTGTCCGCACCCTCCTCCACCCACTGGCATGTTAGGGGTTCGTGTACACGCACAGATTATATGAAATTGAAATCAGGAATGATTTTCTCTGCACAATGCATCAGTTTGGCCAAAGAAATGAACACTAAAACATGCAGCCTCGGGGACAGCAGATACAGAATCCAGAGTTGAGCAACGAATGTACAGTATAGTATATACGTATACTTCTAACAAAATGTGCATATTTATATAAACTTGAAGCTGGATTAAACTAAAGAAATTCTAATCTACAAATAAATGTTATTTGTCGGTTTAAAAAATTAATATTTGTAGAAGAATATGACAAATTTAACTAAAAATAAGAAAAATAACTATTCAATTATTAAATAAATATTAATTATTTTTAATTCGATATAAAACACTCGTACCGTTACGTCAAAAACCGTCAAAACAATTGACAATTATTACATTGTCGAGTCAAAATTAAGTACACAATCAATCAAAATCGATACAATTAAACGCCATTCATATACACTCAAAGCAGCAATCCGGAGACTTCAAACGTTCAGAAGAGCCTCGTACACAGAGAAAAGAAATAAATAGAAAAAAGGAAAGACCCACGAACATATAAAAGTGTGTGTGTATATATATAGGAGTGAGAGCTCTTTTGACGTCACTACACAATAATTACTCCGAGAAAAAATCTTAATCATTTCTCCGTCAATTAATGTCTGCCGGTCGGCCGCATTTGTACAACCGCACACTTGATCTGTAATTGGTATATATGCGCGCGTGCGCACACTCTTATTCACCGCATGAATTTAATAGTTAAATATCGCAACGTAATTGATATGATGGGGTACAATATGGTATATGGATGATGATGACATTATAGAACCTAGTACGTACGGGTTAGTATGGTGTCGCTCTGATTTATGCTTTAATATAATGATGATGACGAGTTGAGTGAGCATGGCATGTGTACAGTGGATAGTAAAAGAATAGACAGTTGTAACTGGATTATTCGGATTATTGCCAACCACACTTTTGATGTCCAGTATACATTTAACGTAATACTGCATGTGTAATGGTTAAGAGCGTATGCTCACCCAGTACTTTTTATTATTCAACGTTTATGGGGTGCATGATTTGATTTCATGGGGGTTGCGAGTGAACACCACATGGACGCGTGGTCTGCCTATGGTCGTACATGTGTTAATAATTTTATTTTATTACTTCTGGGCGGAGATTCAAACTAGTATAAAATATGAGCAATAAGTTGCTACTTCGATACATCATTTGTTACATATTTATTACACATATTATCATCAGAAAAAAAAAACGTATAGCAAATTATTATTTATCTAGAGATCATTTATTAATTTTAAAACAATATGTAAACTAAGAAATATCATAGACTTCATATAAAGTAATATGCAGATTAAGATTAATGCAATACAGTAAGGTCTGATGCAGAGAACAGAATCAAATACAGAATAACATACAGCAAATATAATACAAGAAGAGAAAATTTCGTAATTCCGTTTCACGAGGTGTTGGAGACCATTAACAAAACATCGTTCATATTCTAAACAATACCTCTCTCTTCTCTCATCTACTAGTATGTATGTATCTATGTTTGTATTCTTGTTTCTCAGATCTAAACTCGGAATGACAAGTTGCCGTCATTCTCGCAGTGTGGATGTAACTAGCGTCTTATTATTTCATCGACGCTAGCGTCGCGAGACATGTTTTGTCAACACATTTATCTCACACTAACACACAATTATCTGAGCATAAAGCAGACACCAGTACGTATTATGATTATTATTATAACTGAAGGGGAAGGAGGGTGGATGCTTGTATATGTGTACAGACAAGAATGAACAAGCACATATATATGTATGTAGTACTCAACTTACTCTGTATATATTCCACTGTCTGACTCGAAGCAACCTTTCTTCTTCGTACGTATGTTGCATGTACAACTTGAGAATCCAGTGCTTCAAAAACTTACACTATAATTTCACTGATTCACCTACTCAGTTTAGACTAAAAATATTGTATGTCCGTTAGCAAAATATAGCTTTAATAATATAATCTGTGAAATATTTCCTGGTTTAAATTCTAGCCAAGGTAGTTGAGAAATATATTGATAACATATTCGGATAAATCTGATCTATACTGAATTATAATTCTCTGCAGTGTGCAGTGTTTTATATAAACTACAATTGTTATTACAGGCACGTGTAATCCACCTGTTTCGTGCCACTGTTTTTCGTGTTGAAGCCTGCTGTAGTGTACAACTTGCTGGATTGAAACATCACGCGGGAATCACGTCGTACAAGACACATGTGCACTGTTGTTGATTTACCGTCTAGTCAAGAGTGCTATAACGTACACCACCTAGCATCTCACCCACAGACATCCTATACACTAATGCTATAATATTCTAGCTGCTCGCACGTATAAAATCACATTGTTATTCAGATATATCTGTATGAGTGTGAGTGTTTGTCTTTATTGAATGATATACGCCAAGCGTCTGTACCGAGTACACACTTCAACTGGCAACAGTTTTCACAGCTATTTACGGAACAAAGTTATTCTTTAATAAAATCATAATAATCTTTAACTCTATGCAGCAAAGAACACACGACATAGATATTATAATGACATCAAATATGAAAGTTACAAGTACATATAAATGTATGTACACTTGAAATGTTATGGAATAGTTTACAGTTCCAGCACCTACGAATTTACCAGGAAAACATAAATTATTATAGTCTTTAAATTATATTTTTAAACACATACATATACTCTAATCAGAAGTTAAAACATATTTTTTTACAATGTATTAAGTAACTGATCATTCCAAGTATGTATATGACAATGTTATATGCTGACCGCAAATGTATTTGGAGAATACAGATACTATATGATAAAACAAACCACAGAAATACCTGTAATTAAGACACAGAACTTGTACAATGGGAATCCCAAATGTCCAGAACATAAACACCGAATTAGTTAATTCGCGATAATAATTATGAACTACTACGAATTATCACATTGTATTACATGTGCGTCAAAATAGACATTATTTTAATATGTTTCTAGAAATTTTCGTGAAGCCAATGCGATATTCTTTATTAATGTTTGTTTTTATGTTGCTTGTATTATATTCTGTTGTAAATGTACAAATATATGAGAATATTTGTCGTGTAGACTTCGATGTAAAACTTAACTTCACGTATGACAGCTAATATTGCTGTACAGAAGATTAATTTAACACAAAGAAAATAGTAAGAGGCACATGCACTTGTAGGGAACGTACTTGCATGCAGCACGTCGCATGTCATGCCGGATACAATGTTTGACAAAGTGAACGGGATTTTTCAACGAAAAAATATCCCTCGCAGAATGTCAACAATAGTTGGCGACATTGTCGACGTGTTGCACAAACATTAATCACACCAGAACACTGTGTGCTTCTTAAAGATCAGCAGAGATATGCGGGGCGGGAGGGAGGAAGGTAGGTAATCTGCATAACCGAATGTCTATACATTACTTATAGCAATTCGGAAAATTTAATTTATAACAAGAATGTACAAGTTGTATCACGGTATACCCAAGAGATGTTAATAAATAAATAATATATTGAAATATTAGTTTTTATTTCTTATTAAATAGATATGTAATTATCATCCCTTAAATCGCCTAATCCTAATGAGAAATACCTAATCCAGTAGCTAGTCACTGCGGCAAATAGAAGATAAAAATTAATCCGCTCAATTTGATCATGATGTGAGACTGACAAGACAATCATCGTTTTGTTGTGACTGCATGAATTGCGAAAACATTGAAATCGAATCTCCTCTCCCTGCTCAATAGTCCTGGTACGGGTGTGTATACATACATACAGGCACGCGTAGGGGTTGTGTCTCGTTGTGTGTGAGGGAGATCACGTGTCTATTGTTAGCTCGTATCTCATTGGCTCACACTGTTCACCCTATTGTCTAACCTTTGGTGTGCGAGGGAGACGATTCGCGGGCACCCATTGTATACGTGTGCGTGCATGTACTCGCTTGTCTACCAGGCGCTAAGGTGTCTCTAGTGTTGCTGTGTGTTTGGGGAATTGCACGTTCTCCGATTGCTCTGTCTGTTGTTACCTTATTCTTTCTACCGTTTATTCTACATATTCAACTGTCTTCGTCTACACTCTGCGGAAATGAACGAAACGTCGCTCAGCTTTTGTCATTTGCTGATTGGTTTTTGGGATTTTTAAAATCAGCTGAGAGAGTAAGTATGTACTATGTGTAAGAGGGTTGTCTGTTTGCTGTTACACTGCTTGCTGTATTTGAATTTTGTCACAGAAAGTCAATATATCATCTTAAGTAAATACATTATTTTATATCGTAGCATTTAGATTTATATAGCTTATATTAGATATTTAAAATACTTTGTTTAAACCTTAATACGAATAAGTAAAATATCTAATAGTTTTAAGTAAATTTCCACAAAATGCAGACAACAAATAAAACATTTTTGAGACCTTGTCTTGCACTGACTTGTTTGCAGAATGAAACATTCTCGTTCAGTAAAAAAAACGCAACTGAAATGAAAAGAAATCGTTCAGAGTCCGTGAGTGAATGTGTACATGCGTATATGTGTGCTTACCCATGGATTAGTCCTATTCAAATAGTCTGATTCTTCCTAAATATTTTCCTTTCTCATTTACAAAAGGCACTAATAACTTCAAACAACAATTAAAGAACAATTTTCAAGATGCATTGAGAAAAAATCTTCACATAATGCATGGGTTATTATTTGTTTTCTTTTTTCAAACATACATACCCCTAGTTATATGTGACAACAAAAAACCTGTCTTTAAAATGTAGAGTAATTCGTGTAGAATATTACCAAATTAATTTAGCAAGTAGATTCTTACAAAACCACTGCTGTGCATAATATCAAGTGAAATTACATTAGTAATATAACATAAATAGAAAAACTAAAATGTTTAGAGTTCAATGATACGAAGGCTATCATTAAATATTAATGAGATAAATGTAAAGCATTCCTGATAGAGATGTCTAAAGCGTTGATATGTGACTAGTTGGCCGTGGAGTGTCACGTGATTTTCTAGCTAGCTGACTTATATATATTTGTATGTTTATGTATGTAGATGTATATACGGTAGCCGGATGGGGGTCTAATTGATGTCCACACTAATTACGCGGGCGATGAGTGTAGTTTGTGCGTCCACTTAGTGCCGTCTCGTGAAGAGCGCCGGGCGCCTGAGCAAACACTCGGCCCTCGTCCGCAAACACCAGTCAGAACAGGCTACAACACCAGCAGAAATACACTCAACAATAACATCATATCAACAACAAATCTACGGTTCATAGTAGCAGCAGATGGCATCGCAAAGATTTTCAACACTTTCAGTATTGGATCAAAACCAAAGAAAAAATGAGATTTCTAACATTAGCGCAAGAAAAGTCTTTCTAAATTCTTTTGCTTAACGAGCTTCAACAATTTAATTCTTATTATTTCCAACTTCTAACCTCCGTAGAAAAATGGTAATATTATTATATATTTATTTCATTAGTATTGAGTTTCGACTTCAATATAACGTACGTCGATTCTCCAGTAAAATCATGTTTATGTATTCAATCAATCAGTCTATTTAGAACCCTAACGACACATACATACACTCACATTGTACACATGCATGTACAAATGCATTACTAAACGTTTCAATGACGTATAGACAATGTTTAACACAACACAAATTACAAGCCAAACGGTGACCACAATCCATCCATCCATGCACAATTCACACACACACACACACATACGTAGAGATACAATGGGAATTCAAGTCACAAGAGTAGACCAGTGTTATATAGGTACCAGACATCCTGCATGGAAAGGATTCTTTTCTTTAAATAGAAGAGCAATAAATCTGTATTAGATGATTCATTTCGACAGAATCTTTTCACATATGTGACTGTGGTTTAATACAACACGAACCTGTGAATTCGGTAGCCAGAAAAAAAAGTTGACACTTTAGTTTTCAACTTAAAAAATATAAATCAATCAGACTTTACGGGAAATGATTACATTTTTGTAACAATGTTTCCTGAAGAAGACATTTCAGTCGAACTACTTCTATTTTAAAAGTAAATACTTACATATCATGCCGGTACTGATATAAAGAACAATAATGTTACATGTCTGAAATGTCGATGGAGAATTTGAGATTTTAATGATCCATTTAGAAGCAAATGGACTGTCGATTGTCTTGGTTGATTGCCATGTCAACGAGAGGTCAGAGGTCACATTCACGGAACTCTCAGTGTTCAACCGCACTGAACAGTGGACCTCGTAAAACGTTTTATTTACGAACCAGCAACACCTATTCGCAATTTTAACGAACTGTTAAGTTGTCAGGCCTGTTATTTTATCTTTCAACACGGCGCATTTTTCATAATCGTGAACTATTTATCAACAAATTTAAAAATTCTACAGATAGCATAAATATTTTAAAATCTACATAACTAAGATTTTATTTCTTTCCCTGGCGAACCTTGAATACTAGCTATAAGTCAATATTTCTCCAAAACCAATGGTAGTTAAATTGTTTTACAAACAGTGATAGTAATACTATAACGGTACTTCGATGCTTTCACCAGAAGGGTTTTTCTTCCACGGCAACCGACTAAAGTGCCTGCTGGGGTCGTCCCGACACACAGACCCGTAATAGGTTTACTGGGCGGCCCATTGTATCTTCATTACGGCGGACCCGCCTCCGCACGTACTAGCAATACGTTCAACAGGGCCGATTCTTAGTAAGGTGTTGTAAAATTTCCCGATTACAACCAGCTTAAGTCTGCAATCCAACCATCCTTTCACGCAGAACATTATTGTTTATAAGCCGAAGGGTTACACAGGATAAAACAGGATTAACGGACAGAACTTTTCCAGATCTAACCGAACTACTACATAATGTGTCTCTGATTTAACCAAGGTAATCGTCAGTAATAAACGGTTATAATTGTCGTCAGATTATCTTTGACTTTTGCCGATGATCGGTTGTAAAACAAATGATGAAAGTTACCCACTCAACTCCCTCTGTGTATGTGTATATTTGTATTTATAGTTCCCAGTAGCTGAACAGACAGGTAAAGATGTAAAATATTAGTTTTATGACATAATCGACTTTACGCAAGCAGGACAATGGAATGTCAGTGTCAACGATAAGTTGTGTGTCACATTCTGGTTTCCAAGAGACAAGCTTTATACGTTAATGTGACGACTTTTGTACTTAAATGATTAACTGCGTTAAATAAATCATCGACCATAATTGTCTTTTGTTCTAGCAAAGTGCAATTATTAGTAATCATGAATGAATTCTTAATATTAAGTTCATAACTTATTTATAAACTAACTTGTTAGACGTTTCAGTAATATTTAATACATGATAGAAACCAGTTATAATAAAAAACATTACTTTTTCAAATTATAAGTAAATCATTTTGATTCTTCTTTTATCTATCTACCAATCATTTTTCATTGTTCAAACAAATTAAGGAAATTATCTTCAATTCAGTAGTCATACATCTATTCTTCTATTTTTCAAATCAGAAGCTCAAAATCTCTTATAAAGGGCGTCGACCATTATTTAACAAAAATTACCAACCTCATCATTTATAATTATCTATAATTATGCCCCTCTCACACTAATAGCACATAAACATCTAGAAAAACATTCGCACTATTGTCCAACAAACACAATAAACTTAAAATCGATTTTCAAAAACTGACCATCCGAAATCTAAACAAAACGCAACAGAGGTGCGTGGCGAAAATTAAAGGTTTTTGTGTGAAAATGTGAGAAGTCACGACGGCTCAATCATTGGGCGGTATCGTTCGGGGGCCGTGTGAGTGGAGCAGGAGCTGTTGCGGCTGCTGGTCCTGCAGATTGGGGTGCAGCTGCAGTACCGCTTGACCTCAGGGACAATATACGTACCTGCCCCCGGCATTGTTAAACCATAATCGCGGCCCGCCCGTGCAAAACAACCCATTGTTACGCCAATGGACATCGATTTTCTGTTTTTAAAACAACCGACGGCTGCTGTCTGTCTACTCGCAATCACCCACGAAGATTCGTAACATGCGATGTATTAATCATATTATTGTTGATGATAATCTGGCTTTTTGACAAAATAGATAATTAGGATGCCCTATTACGAAATATATATCCTTAAATAATTATATTAATATTTCACTATATAAAATGATTGGTTAAAAGAAATATTTTCTACTTCTTCTATTCTAGCAATCATTTATTTTTCGTTTTCTCGTTACACCATGTATTGTTCGCCGATGAAAAGTGTTCAACCATAGCTTGTTATATAACTTCCATAGTAACAAAAACCCATTCGAATAGCATTCATTGAATGGATTGATTCTTGGTAGCAGTGTACGTAAGAAGAGACATCAGTCATCGCGGCCATTCGATCAGCATCGCATCTGTTCCGTGGTGCATTAACAAAACATTCCCCGTACAACAGTCTCATTCCAATCAGTTAATTTAGGAGGCGGATTAATTCAATCACTGACAATGGACATTCTTCCTTAGAATGTAATGTAACAGTGCCACAATGCATGTATGTATGTATGTGGAAGTGAAGTGAGAGAATGCAGATATATGTGTGTGTGTGTCCTGGATTACTACTAGTGCTGTGCTGTGAATAACTCATGACCACCGAGATCCAATGCTATCGTCCCTGGTGCATTGTGACCGGCCATTGTATATCGCATGCTGAAAAGACTTCATTTAGCTCCCGGACTTCGATACAACACAAGTCAAGAATTCCATTCTGGCAGCCATGTTCGTTTCGATCTAATTGAACTGAAGCTACAGGATGTTGTTGGATGAATGTCGTTCTCCAATGCATCAACCGATAGCAGCATCGTCAACAAACATAGCATTCTAGCAATACAGTTAAACTGTAAATGTATGCACATCGAAACTCGTAGACTACAACACTCAACCATGATGCTTTTATTTGAATAAATATTATAAATTATATTCATAACATTGAAAGTTCTCAAAAATATTATCCCTATTTCTAAAATTCTGTTACAGATGTACACGGACGAATATTCTCACACTAATTATGTACATTTTAATGCAGTATAGCGCAAAAATAGCAACATCATTAGACTTCGATGACATCGGTACGCAATACAACGTTGCAACACAGACTTCTAAAATGATGTTGATGATGAAAAAAAAATCGATCACACACGAAATAAAAACCGCCGGTTGGTGATCATTAAACAGAATCTAAAAAAACCAATCTATAGCTTGTCAGTTGTCACCGGTTGTTTTCGTCCGCGCATTTAAAATGGAGAGCAGAGAGAGAGAGACGGCAATATAGAAGACCTAACAAAACATTGCATTGATGTCGTGCAAAGATTAATGGCAACGATTGTCCTGCGCTGACAGGAAATTAGCTGATGCCAAACCGCTGTCCTCTCACTCTCTTCTCCTCGCATTCTCTCTGACGCACACACACACACGCACACATATACACTCCTAGTATGTTTCTTCCTCCAGATTTTCTTTCCTACTCTCTCATTCTCTTATTTATTCTGACCGTCCCGTCGTTGCTGCAGCTTTTGTCTGTTCTTTTATTCCTGCTTCTTCTTCATCTTCGTCTACTTCTTGCTCGGTTGCTTACTTGTGCCTTGTGTCCTTGTTCATACCAGTTCTTTCTACGAGCGAAACTTTCCTTTTATTATGATTCTTCGCTGCCGTCGTCTTGAAGTTTTCCTCCATTCTCTTCTTTCAAACGCTTAGAATAGAGTGTGACAGGCGTGGAATGTGTTTTGAAAATTGGAATTTTCAGTCGAAAATTTTTATTGAAAAGATATTTAAAACTATGCACTATGTTAATATTTAGTTTTCTTGGGCAGCAAATGCAATATGATTAATTATTTTAGATTATGTACATAATTGTGTGCGATAGTATATAAATTAAGAAATTTTCTCTGCTAGAATATTCAAGTCATTTTTATAGATACCTATTTTCATCATTATTCATTGAACATTACCAATTTGTTATCTAAAATTAAACCAACCTGCATCAAAATAACACCTTTGCTAATTTCCTAACAAATACCAAATATAAACTTTAGTACGGTCCTGTGTATTGTACATAAAACATTAATTAAGCCGTCCGCACACGTGTCAATTGAAACATACGACACACATACGTGCATACACATGTGTACGTACGTATGTATATATCTATAAACAGGCACAAACCAACAAAATCATTTAATATGGCCATGTCGTTGCCTTTCTGATGGTAACAGCACCTAGGCGCTGTTGGTTAGAGCAACTTGAACGGCCTCCTGCATGAAAACTAATTATTTTTGCGCTTTGACACGCACAGGAAACTGTACTTTGTACAGCGAAATATCTTCACACGTACCGTATTCACTGAACGTGCAGCTCTCTGCACACACACACATATACATGTTTACTTGAACAGATTGCATAATTGCCTGCCGTCATAAGCGGTCCATTTTAATTAGTGACTGGCGAACATCGAAGCAAGCTGTGTACACGCGCCGCCATTTTCTAATTACGTCGTGCCATTTGCCAAACAAATGAGTACATTACACACGCGCAATTGTTTCGACGTGTGAAGACTTCAAAGGGCCGGCACCCGCCTTGCGCCAATTAAACACATAACACCAAACGACAATTGTATAAACGCATACACATACATATATACACTGCGACACGTGTATATACATATATACATAGCTTCAACGAAAATGTGATTCAGAACACAACTGGATTTTCAAAAAAAACGCACACACACGAATCGTTCTATGAAAAGTGAAAGAAACTGTGGTCCTAAAACTATTCTATTCGATGTAGACTAGAGTAAAATATATTAAACAGTATGTATTACTTACCAAGTTTTAAATGAGATATTTCCACTAGAAATTCACATATAACACAATATAAAATCTAAATTACAACACTAATAACTTACTGGTTACAACATATAAACTTTGTCATATAATTTCTCAACAATTAAAATAATTTTATGAACATATTTACATAATGTATGACTGCTATTATATGTGGTATACTGTGATTGTAATAATATTTAGTTGTGATTCAGCAGATGTTTTGGTAGCTCTGATTCAGAAGTTAATTGCTACTAACTGTAGGTGCTGAACAACCCCTTATTCCACGTGTCCCACACCTTTAATTAACATTTGCTGGTGTTTAAAGTACACAAACCCGTCCAGCTCCGCATAGCCTGAAGCCATGCAAACTTGTCACCGGCATCGTTGCTAAAGTCGACGGCGCTTCCACAAAATTTATTCATTAGTGTTGCAAAAGTTCCGACTTAAACGGAATTATTTAATTAAATTCATACGTCTAATTAATTTTTTGTAAGCCGCTTTCTGAACTAGTGCTTTCATTAAATATATATATATATATATGTAGTATGTAGGATTTGAGAAGCTATGACGGACGTGTGTTCTTTAATACTCTGTGACATGACATTAAAATTTATAATTAAAAAGAATCATAGAATGTTTAGTGCGTGTAATTTGTTTGGTATTTTCAGGTTTAGAATATTTCTTTTTCATATTTTAGTGCATACAGACCTTCACACAAACACACATTTGTGTTTAATAAAGTTTTAATACAAGTTAAATCAGTGCAAAGTCTAGAACAGAATTTAAACGCAAAAAGATATTGGTTTTTAGTAATTCAGAAAAATTGATAATGTGTTAAGATTGCAGTTACTAATTAATTTCTTATGTATAAATGCAAATAAAATCTGAAATATTACATTGCATTATAGAAGTTGACTTTAGTTTTTGTTCAAAGCAAATTGTGCAATAAAAGTAAAAGTAATCAAGTAATAACTTAAAGAAAAGGGAATTTATAGCAATGGAACTCATACAGATAAGAAAAGACAAGCAACCGTTTCTGAAAAGTAATAACAATAACTGCCATCACAAAGGGATAAAGCAATATTTTGAAAATTGTTAACCCATAAACCAATTCTGAACAGCTTTGTTAAATATCTTACACTTTTACATCGTTTAATAAAAATCTAACTGCGGATCCAACTTGAAGATATAATTCCAAAGAAAGCATTCGTCATAAAGTAATTGAAAAGTCAACCTGCATACTGTGGGGACATAAATCCTTGGAGTGGAATAAAGAAGTATTAACTTTGCACACTGATGCAAGTGGCGACAGGCTTAAGTGCGACGGAGACAAAAAGTGTCAGTAGAAGATTTGCGCTTGTAAAATAGCCGAACAACTGTAGAAGGCGGTACAAGTTAATTGGAAGGGCAATCATACTGGCGAATATGAAATATTGTCCGAGAAGTCAATAACGGGGCCCATAAAATCTTTACACTGGTCACTTTATGGATGGTACGGCCCTGGTTACCTGCCAGCGGGCACACCAGTCAAGGATTCGCGACAGATAATTACTATACCTGGTGTCCGTGTCAACCTTGTATGCATATTTGTGTGTGCGCACGCGTGCGCCTCCACTCTATTTAGAATAGATTGTTTATTTTAACAGATAAATAAATTAAACGTTACACATTAACTGTAAAACGTTAATAAATAAATTAACATTTTAAATTTGTGTGAACAGTGATTGCATACAACTTTTATTTGACAAGAAAATAGATAAATATGTAACAGTAACAGTTGTGATATTTATTACGCCTACAGTCGAAACATGTTATATAATTACAATGTATGTCATAAATATTACTGTAGGAACTGTACATAATCCAATGTTTGAATATTCTAATGATAAATAAAATACTTTTATAATAAGAACAATAAAATAACTCTCTAAAGTCAACTATAAACCATAGACCACTTTATTTCGCAAACATCCTAAATAATCCGAGTATTATTTCAACCCTCATATATGTGTGCGTGTTGGACGACTCCATATATTTTCGTATAAAATTTTAACTGCCCAGTATATACTACAGTGAGTAGTTATTTTTTTCTGTATAAATGTACAGAAGTTTTTGTTGAAACACTGGTCATAAAAGCACGTTTCTAAAAGGGATGGTCGCGGACAGTGTGCGAGCAAATAGCGTCCAAACATTGTCCAGGGTTGGGGCACCCTCGGTCCACGGCGCGTCTCATGATCATAAAGCCGACAATGTCGGACGAAGTACGGATGTTTACAGTGCGCCCATTGTAAAAACCATACACACATACAGACGGACAGAACGAGGAGAGAAAGAGAGAAAGTTTTGTGGAAATGTTACCGTCGTCTATCTGTATTGTAATACAGTGGAAGGCTTGCCACTCTTTGCAAACTAACAGTGGTTTTGTTCTTCAGAAAAGGGTGCTTCTAAAGTTAAACAAAGACAAATGTTAATAACAAAGCAAAAGTATTATAAACAAAACATAATAATTGAAAGTAAAAAGCGGATTGTAGTAAAATTTTATTTAAAATAAAATAGAGTTTAGCAGTTTATAAAACTATGCTTTTATGGTGTCAATATTAAAAGCAAGATATCTCCTTGTAAAGCTGTTTTGAATCATTGTTTATCATATTTGGTGGTTTTAATAACAAACGCCCATGCAAAGATTTGCAAAAACATATGTATAAAGATTGGAACATTCATTTTTCAAAACCGCAAACCGACTGTTTCTTTCATGTTGCTTTGACAAAAGTAGCAAGCGTGCAGGATGTTCGGCACGAAACATCTGCATTGTGTGACAGCACAGATGGAATTTTCAAATTAACATGATTAATTGAAAAGAAAAGTAAACAATATATTATATTTTACCAATATTTGATACTAATATTTGCACGGTTAGAACCTATAGTAATGTGGGTACGACCCTAATAATTTTGTACAGTTGTTATACGATATGAAATTTTATTGAGCTCTCTTTCTAAAAAATATCGCTGTATACCTGAAATTGAGAATATTAAAAAAATAAATTTTCTCATAACGTATAATTTGAGACCGGATAACAAGACTACATCTTATGTGATCGATACCCCATATTAATTCAATTGCAATATATTATCCTTTAGCAAAAGAGCCGAAAAAATCCAGGTGAAACATTATAAAACTTGATATATTATAAATAAGCACTTGAACATTACACCAGCAAGTATCAGTATAGCATACTTCCTCTCCGCTTAGAACCTTTGAAAAAAACACCAAAGCCGCCAAGCAGCGAAGCGAGAAAAATTGGCCAGAATTATATTCCATAAATTGTCATAACAAGTCTCTTTCAATGGGGTTGACGAGAATCGCTTTTTCAGGGCCGCATTGTATAATATTTCACACACTCATCATAATGTTCCACACATATTTCCAGTTGCCGGCACCAGAAAAGATATAATATTCCATAGTGGATCTAATATGGTGCAAATCGGAGTAAACAGTGCAGAGGGCGATATATGGCATCGAACAATTGAACTATGCTCGTTCATGCTCACATCCTGTGTTACTAAACAAACATATACACCATTATTCCTCCTGCATTGTACACACACACACACCCTACACATACACATATAGATTTACTAGTAAACAGGGAATACTGTACGGGTTATGATTTTTGTAAATGGAACTATTTAGCTTTCGGAAGAAGTACTGAAATGTATATTAGTAAAATATGGAAACATTTTTCACTCTCAACAAGCTTTCATAATATAGATGCGACTAACCTAAATTTTTCTTAAGCCTGCAATCTTTCTACATACTAACAATATATTTTCTAAAGAACTCTTGAAATACAGTTTCTATCGATTGTACAACAAATATCGTATAATTTTATCAGAACATTAACGTAAAATCTTTGTTGAATAACTGTAGAATACATTTGGTATGATGAACTTTTGTCGGGCCCATACATTTTTTAAAACATCATATCCATTTCCAAAACCCCTTCTTCGTCACGGAAACAAAACCTCCATTTTCTTTACAGAACATTTCCAATCAACTGCAAATACGCACGTTAAGAACATGATCGCTGATCGCAAAGATAAAGGAATACAAGAAATAGAAAAAGACGAGGACGGCGATGGTGTAGAGGAAGACGAAGATGCAGAATTCGATTAATTACGAGTCTGTCGTAATTATCTCGTTCCAAAGAAGCGACGCGCTGATCCGCACTGGTACGCAGTGTTTTGTCGGCATCCTGCGCTCGGGTATTGTAAAAACCGAACTGTCATCGTATTAATTGAAAACATAAAGCGGCCAGTAATTAGAGAGTGTGATGATATCGGTTCGGACTAGGAATGCCTTCGTCAGAAGACAATGCTGGACTCCTGGTGTGATCGTGATTGCTACCGTGCGGCCCAACACCCATCGATTCAGTCTACCATCATCATATACCTCTGTATCTGCTACCTACTACATACACACACACACCGCCGCGGGCACAGCAGGACGTATAGGGTAGTCGATGCTTTGATAAAGCGGTGTGCTTTTAGGGAGTTTCCAATCCAGTGTAATCGATTGTAATTGCAAACTTATCAACACTGTTAAAAGGAGTTAACGTTGGATTTAGAGGAGACAGAAGCTTCATACAAAACCAGTACCTCTAGCGAGGTTCGATTCTCATATAGAACCAATTGTTATAACAATGAATGTTTAGTGTTTTACTGATTGAGTTAAAAATACTTGATTCAAAACAAATAACAATATATGCTATACTGGACACGCCATGTTATAAAACCACAACAACAGATATTGTTGAACAACAAGCACCCCCCTATTCCTATGTTTACAACCAGTATAATATCATGTACATGATTTCAAACAGTTACTGAACGTGTACGTTATCAGATATTTTCAACGACTACTCTTTCCTCTCTAATTCGTTAAGCAGCACCCTTTATTAAACATAATACACTTACATTACACACACGTACACACATATACAAATAAATAGGAGTGAGTGAGTGCAAGTATACAACAATTGTCAATAACGCTCTTGAACCGGAGAGAACATGTTATCGCGACCACTAGATCTCCGTTCAACAGTATAGAGTACGGATAACAATGCATCATATTTGTCATTGTGATTAAAGAACAAACAGCCAGTGATTTTACAGATCTTATCCAAGCCCGGGCCTACCGGGATTACCGAAATAGCCCATACAAATTATATTTCATTTGTGCATAGATGCCAGTATACTAGTAGTAGTAGTATGGGCTGTATGTATATACTGGCTAATCGGGCTGATCGCGAGGTTAACTCACATTATTGTGTTGCACAATACTGCGTATAGCTGAGATTACGCGCCCGACCACATCTGGCGCTAATGTCGAACATTGTAGCAAACGATTCTAGTCCTTGTGTAAAGGGATGTTATGAGCACTCTATGTACAGAGCGTTGGGGAGCTCGGGCTAATAGTGTATGTCGACAAATCGACCGCGAATCGATAGATCTTTGACGTAGATAACGTTTCACACACACTTGAATTTAACCGACAACGAAATTCGACATGGTTAGCATTTACCGCAGTCTAGCATCGCGTGCAGTGCCACTCAAACTGTTTATAATTAATGGAAGTTCAATGTCATTACAGTTTCAAACAATATTAATTAAAACGTAAAGGTCAACTATAATTAGAAAGATTTCAGGTTCAGAATTCGGTTAGGATAATGATGACAATTAATACATTTAATTCGTAAAGTATAAAGTTATGTATGATAAAAATTGTCATTTTAGTAGAACTGAATTGTAAACAGTTTGTTAGCCACTGTACGCACCCCTCTTACATCAAGCTTAATATGATTAATACAATATGAATGCGGATTGATTAAGCGACGCAGGCCGTGACATAGTCGAGTGTACGGTCACAGGGGGGCGAACCACCTATACACACACATGACATAAGAGTACACACAAGCACATATATATAGTTCCACCACTTCAAAATAATTATATTCATTACTGACAAACAGAGAATATACATACATATTTATTTCTTCCGTTGTTAGTAGACAATACTGTATTTAAATAATTTCATACTGAGTGCAAACATTACATACATTATAACTATATTTCTAATATCTTAT
>JAGJTL010000073.1:1575736-1600433 GCA_022063505.1 Calosoma granatense | reverse complement strand
CATATACACCTTTGTTTCGCTCCGATAAACGCAAAACGCACCGCCCCATGGAAACTTTATGAATATTTTTGAATAAATTTCCCACTAAATTTATTACGAAAGTCCGCAGGAAATTAATCCGTGAATATCCGTCATTGTTGCGGCGTTTAATCGCTCGTTTATTGTTTGTTTGTTTTAGTTTTCAACGGCACGTGTACACGTGTGATTGTTACAGACGCACGTATGTATTAAAGGTATTATCAATTCGATGGCAATTTCCACTCGGTAATAATTTATAGGAAATAAATACAGTGTTAATGTTCAATAGAAAACATCAATAGCTGGTATTTAACTCAGAATGTAATGGAAGCCGATCATAACGATATTTTCAGTATGATCTGGAAAATGTCAAATTTTGAAAATATGTCCAGTGTCCTGATTTCAGTTAAAATCTGTGAAAATATTCTTATACAGCTACTATATCTAGAATAGCAATATATTTTCTTATCAAAGAAAATTTCTCATAATTCTTTAAATGAATAGGGTAGCATTTCACCGAACCCCTTAGGAAACAAAATATTTATTTTCATACACCGTTACAAATGTTGTCATATTCATTATCCCAACAAAACCATTTATGCCTACCAGTGTTGAAATTAATGTACCTACAATTTCATTCTCCGTTACAAATCTACAATATTCATTATACCAACAGAGAAGAATGCCTTTCACACAAACTATACCAAACCAGTACCAACAAAACATCACATAATATTCCCTCAGTCATCAAACATCGGCGTCTTAACATGATTAAACGTTTCAAATTTCCAAGTTCAAACAACTAATTTTTCAATTTGGACACACCGCTCACTAGTCAACGATTCCTTCGTCGAGAAGATTCATTCATCCATCTCATCACACGGTGACGTTCAAATTCATCCGATGAACCGTGTACTCGGTACACACACACATACAGTGGCGGTGCGTGAGGGGTAGGGTATCACCCTGCGTCCACGGGCACCCCATATTAGTGCAGCAACATTAATTCCATTGAATCTATGACCATGCAAACACCATATTTAGTATCATCTGCCCTATACTCAGATGCACTATCACTAGAAAATTTTCCCTTATGCACTACAAACTTAATGGCCAATATCGCTTGAAATGGATTTCACACAAGGCACGTCCTTGCTTGTTACATACGTACGGTTTAACACGTGTAGTTTCATCTCTGACTGTACCAAATCACATAGGATTATAGATCTCATTACAGTAGTGCATAAGAGTGAAATTCCCGACTATTGACAGACATATGTGATGGATTTGACCAGCCCGTTTGTCTATTGAGCGTGTATTATTTTCATTGTTGGTATTTGTTGAACCTTTATTATGTTGGTAATATGCAAGTACGTACTATTGTTTGCTATTTATTTTAGTAAGCCTGTAAAGTATTCATGGGAATTCTTCTGCTGTGTGTTTTTTTGTTGCAAGGATTAACTTGATCCGTAATCCTTGTTGCTTCACGCATCGAAATTATGTCCGGAATAAATTACTCGCCCCATCGAATCACTATTTTTGTCGGCATGTGTTTCAATTTGGATGGTAATTAAATCTGACTGATCGAGATTTTATATCGGTCTTTAGTTCTTGATATGTGTCTGGGGGAATAAATGTTACAGTTAAATCTATCTGAAACATTGCATATGGACGAAATACTTTATATACAAAACTATAGTTCTACAACGCAGAAACCATCAGACAAAACATAATGAATTGACAAATCATGTTTTGTATATTTTCTATTCATGGATATTTTTCTTCTGAATAATATTCTCGCAAATAAAAGCCATTTATGTTATATCATCATCATCAACATTAATGCAAAACAAACAGACACACATTCCTCCACAAATCAATCAGTTCCTAAATCCGCCCATCAAGTCTGATTGAATCAGCTAAATACCACAAATGCGACCCCTCAGCGTCCATCTTTCACATCACAGAAAGAAAGAAGGAAATCACTGGTACAGATATCGCTAATGGATCAGACACAATAAATTATTTATCGACTCGCGGCATTGATCAGACAACGTCATTCTGCCGGCCAGTAGACAGCGAAGATGTTGGTAAAAGACGAACCGAACACCATATATAACCAGGTGGTAGGTATAGCAGTGGTAATCGTGGTGGTATCTTTCCGAATGAAGACAGTTGACAGCGAAGGCGTTCCCGGCATCCAAATTCAAAGAAAAAACACACAATTACATAACAATGGGGCATCTACGCCTACTAACACGGTATAGTGATGTCCTAAACACAGGTCCACCGGCACGAGATAGCATCGCAGATAGATCCAGAGACAGTGTGTGATGAGAAAGACTTAAGGTCTCTTTGAACACCTGCGGCTGCCGTAAAGCAGATCAGATAGTGGCCTGTAAGGTCCCGCCAGAGTCAATCCAGCTTTGTGCTGTTACACGTTTTGATAGACAAGGTAACAGTCCGCAGTTGTGATCGTGTAGATCGGGTGTGCATTTAGCGAGACGAGAGCAGAGATTAAACGATTCACTATCTCTTCCATTCTTACCTCTCTGTACTGTCTCTTTTATTCCATTTACTTTAGTTCTTTTATACGGTCGCGACCGGCGGCCGTCAGCCGAGAAAATAAAAGATTACACTTGAACAAAAATGTATTACTACAAATGTCTCGTGCTTACCATAAAGCATTTGTATTCGATACATTCATGTACAAGTATCAATGCTTCTATTTAACATTGTCATTATTATTTACCCATAAGTAGAATTTTATATTCTATGACGTTAAATAAATGTATACATCAAACTTTATAGATTTCATTTTAGTTAACAGTGTTGAATTCAACCAATGATTATATTCTTCTTATTTAAAAAATAACTTATAGTCTTAGTTCTTAGTTGTCACATAACCTATCAAAACACACTGCACATGCGCAGCACGGTACAAACGTGCGCACGCAACCTATAAATTCTGCGCGGCATACAATTCGATTCGCGCGCGACCGAATGAATTACGAGCGTCGCACGTGAAAGCGACCTCTACAATATGTGTAATGCATTATAAATATGTTCCTTCGACACGGTGCACATTAATCCTGTACAAATATTTATGGTTTTATTGCAGCAGGTGAGACGGCTGTTATCACACAACACAGCCACTCACACACACACACACACAGGTACTTCTATAGTTATACATACATATATGTATATTGTTATACAGACAACATACCAATACATGCACACAAGGGATTATATAGTGAACAGACGAAGAAAGATGCAGGCAAAGTTCATTGGCGTACAGTGTAGAAGGGTATGGTAAGATGAATAAATTATTGTCCCCCGTTAATAAAACCACCGTGTTCCGCCCATGTTCGCGGTCTATGTTCATCATATGGTGCTATAGCACCTCTTCTCTGCATACTAATATTTATTATGACTCGTCTCGCGCACCGACGGGGGGGCTCTTTTACGGGCTACTGCCCCACTCTGCGGTTCAATAACAACTCTCCACTCCCTCCTCCTATAGCCGGACCTGGATCTGCATCCAAAGTCACACACACACACATGCATAGAGAGTATTATAACGTGGACACGCCGATACTTATATTATGAATGCATCTGAAATTTCGACCATAAATAATTCGTGTTTTGTTTGCAACAGGTGATGCGATTAATAAATACGAGAAACCCCCCTCCAAGGACAATGGAACGCCTTAATTGTACCTTTTGAATATTTTATGGACAATATTTTAAGTGAATAATGCAAATCGAGAAGGGGGACGGCAACAATATAATTATTTTAACGATATTACAATAATATTTCTTCTTCTGCATAACAGTGGTGTCATTGTTTTCTACTGGAATAGAATTAAATTTATAGAATTTAGCTTTGATCTACAGACTAAACAAATTGAAACTATTACAGTAGATCTGTTGGTTGAGAAAATAGAGATATTTTCCTGTTGTAATCTTATACTAATCTAAACTAAACAGAACATGTTGAATCTCCTACATCTGGTTATGTTTGTGTACAGTAACCCTATCTCTCCCCGTACAAACATACATATATAGTGTGTGTGTGTGTGTGTCTAACGTATTTTTAATTACAACAATCCTAACGTGCTGCTGCTGGTGCTGTTGAGAGGAGCACTCGAGAGATCCGGTTACCGGTTACGGTAACACACACAATGACCACTCGAGAAAGCGATACTCGGTTACGGTAAGCGCGCGGGCCGGTGTTGGATGCGTCAGGTTCGGTTATTATAGTCTGTGCGTTCACCGCTGTCCACCGAATATAAAATGTCCACTCCAGAACCATTGTAGTGGGTTTTGGAATGTAAATTGAACATCGTTCTTATCTTGTTGCTCCGTGGAACTTCATATAACTGGTCTTTTGTTACCCGGTAAAGGAGGAGCGCGACCGCTACTTACTATTTAACATCTGGAATGGTTCGTTGCTTGATCGACAGTTTGATTCTTGCAACCAGATGGTTACACTATCGACGGTATTATTGTAACTGCATCAAGTTCAAACACGATTCACTTCAGTACAATTGTATAGCTTTTGTAAATAATAGCATGCGCAATGTTCATTGGTTTTCTTAATACATGACGACATAGCATCATAGTATTGAGTTAGTAGTAACGAGATGCAAGTAATATTTAGATATATACATATAACATAGCAATATTATTGCTAGATAAATTCACCATTAATAAAAATAAATTAATATAACATCTTGTTGAATTTAATTTACTATAATTAATGTAAGCTATTTTGCTTATTTAGAAGTACAGTTATCTATTGCTCTAGAAGTTCCTGCTTTGAAATCTAATCAAGTTATATACATAAAACATCAATGTTCATATCAAAATGTAAATTTCAAAAAAAAAACCATATACATATGGAACACAATCACTCAACACTGAACCAAATAAATTCCTATCGATAATCTATAATAATACTATCGCTATTCCAATCAAAACACGTTAAGACGATACAATTGTATCAACTAACAAGATCCCTGATACAACATTAAATTTCCTCTAAGAATGAAGCACAATATTATCTTGATAATGAAACCATGATATTTATAATAAACCAACCGTACAGTCGCCGAGAATTCTACGCGTAACAACACTTAGTTAATAGCGTTTTTACAACCACATTCATGGCTCTCTCAGATCTATTGCGTCTTTCCGTGTGACAACTTGTAATTAAATTTTAATTCGTCTACGTACCGCAGAGTAGCGCTAGTGTTGTACTCTATGATTGTGTAATAAATCCAGGGGTCTTATTCAAACGTGACGTAGTGAATGAAATGTTCAAAATGTGACACAAACGCATGAAATTGAAATTTGGAATTTCATTCATTCATCCTACGAGCAGAAGTTAACAGGTAGGTGGACAGGACCGGCATTAGTGTGCCCACGCATTGGCCATTGTATTTGTAGGGAGAGCTACTAGTATTTAACGTGTGTTACTTTATCAGATTTATTTATGACAATTTCTAGAAGAGAAGAATTTGGAGTACTGTATTTTTTTTGATATGATATGCTTGTACGAACAAGATATTGTATTTCCTCAAATTCATAATCATCAGATCTACAAATACAATAATATAGAATACTTACACATTAAATTACTTTAGTTGTAGTTTAGAAATGATAATTATGAATGAATGTTCATTTGCTTTACCTTGTTTCTAGCAAGGTTTCCGTTGGTGTACCTACAACTCCAACCCTGTACTCCTACAGCTATCGTCAGTTCACAGTTGTAGAGAAAACCGTGTTGGACCGATATTGTTCTGTCAATGAGACGTAGTTATTCCCACTATAGAGTTGAGAGACATTGTCGCACACAGATCACCAAGAAAAGAACATTCTTGTATCGTTTAGGACCGTCCATGAATGGAGGAGGCATACAGGTAAGGTATCGGGATACTGTTTTCTATGAAAACTGACCACACCTATTCACTAACTCTCTATTCCGCTCTTTCATGCCATTCTTCGACGTGTTCTTGAGAGTTTCCGGTCTTTTGTGCGTGCATTCTTTGCCAAAGATTTCGTTAGTTGGCATTGTTTAGATTTTTACAAAACGTAAAAACGATTTATGTACAATTCGTGCGTGGTAGTTTTGCGTTGCGTACACTTCACCGGCGAAAGGTTTTTGTGATTTATTCCGATGACTGTAGCAAATGGCACTGAATAGCTTGTTTTTATAATTAATCAGGTATTTTACCTGTACAAACCGACTTTTTTTTCTACATTTCACATTCTTCAGTGAGTGTGTGGAATTTGGTGAGTTGAATGTAAATTAAGTTGTTGAAAATATAAATTACTTGTTTAGATAATTTAAAATATTCCTGTATTTGAATACAAAACAACATATAAAAATATTAGTTTATATGTTTAATGATGTGTGAAATACTGTTATTTATTATATTCTGATAAAAACAGTATAATTTATTTTTATTTCTATTCATTAATTATACAATATATAGTGAGAGTATGCATATTTTTTTAGTTTAAAATATCATAGATGTCAATATACAATTTATATTGATAATTATACTAGCAAAAGTATTTAAAACGAGTTGACTCTCCCAACTTTTTTAATGAATAAAATAATTTTATTTGCAAAACGATATTCACATTGAATTTCCTGTTAAAACAAGTATTACTATATTACAAAACACAGGTAAAACATATATACAGAAAGACACATAAATGTTTAATACTAGGTATGGCAATACACATACACACACATGCCTTTAGTATTGTATATATTCTTACACATACACGGATAATATAGGTATACATACACACAGTTCACTGACAATGGGCCTAATACAGATGGACATTTACGAGCCGGATCTTTTTTGACACGGCAAATCTCGAATTTGCTTCCTTTTGTTACCGTGCAACGTTTATGTGCTGTCACGGTAAGAGGTCCACATGTGTATGTGTATGTGTTTTAGTATTTGTGACATCTGAACCATCAACTCTTGCTTTTTGTATTTCGTAGCCCCAAAATTTGAAGCTACAAATGCATTGTACTGTCAATATGGACCGCTCGTAAATATCGACAAATTAATTGTTGTTGGCTGGCATTAGTGTCAGTTATATTTACCATTTCTATATACCGTACTCAAATCTAACATAGATATTTCAATATCTATTATCTGGACAATTTGTAATTTAGTGTATACAAGATAATTTCAATCTAATAACTCAACAAACAATATGGAATTCTTTATAAATCACTACTATCCAATATTATACTCTGTGTGGTCAAAAGTTACTATTCCCTTTCACAGACTAATTCATTCCTGTCCACGTTTTGGTTTCAAGTATGGCCGCGGCTCTCACACTTGACTAGATTCTCCTACATATATATATATACAGACAAGCAACAACCATGAACCTATGAATGGAACGGACCAAAGTGTACAGGTCTCGGGAAGAAATACTGCCGAGTCATAGAAAAACATTTAGAGAATTTGGAGGGAAATCTGTATGCATGTATCCAGAAGTGTACACGGTCGCACCTGTGTCGTAAAAAATGTTGCCTGACCATTGAATAGGACCGATCGTCCAACAACAGTGTTGTAAATGTCAGGGGTGTACGTTGGTGTGACGGGGCGGGGGAGGGTTCAAGTTGAGGGGTAGACACTTCGGCGCCCGACCTGGACACCCCCGCACCCTGAAATGTCGGCCAGCGAAGCGACCGAGCCAGACAGCTTGGCACCAAAACAGCAGGGGACACACATACCTACAAGTAGTTCTGACCGAATCCCAAAATTCGTAGTTATTTAAGCCTGTACAGAAGGTTTAGCGGGCTCTTTGTAGATTTGTTTAAATTAGTCTTTTGGCCTATAATAAAAGTACTGTAATACAGAATAAAATTTCTTAAATTGTACTTTTTTCTTCAACCGTTAACACATTTACTGCACATTTTTCCTATATTTTCTAAACAAAATATTCAAGAAGAAAATAATCTCTGAAAGTAATTATTACATTATTCGACACGTTAGGTTATTTGTCTCTTTTGTTTATATAAATATATTTGGGATATATTTTCTTATTCTAAACCATGCTACACTCATAAATGTAATAATGGATGACACATTATATTAAACAGCGACTTATATGAATAATTTTTTTGTAAACATAACTACAAAAAAATAGCAAAAAAACTCTAATAGGGGGAAAAGACACCACTCAATATAACAATAAAAATCGATGCCCATAAAACTGTGAATGGTAGAAAAGAAAATACAAATTTTAATAACTGTTTACGAAAAGACCAAAAAAAAAACTCACACCCTAAAAATTTATTTCAACAAGGGGCCACGCCGTCTAGCTAGTTTAGAGAGCCGTTTCTCACACACACAGATTTGAATGTGGCGCGCGCTATTCTCACCCGTATAGGCTAGTGACGTACGTGCGTATATTGTATGGGTACGCATGCGCGCACACGATCAATCACAGGTAATGTGACGTGACAGAACGCATGGCTCCGGCTGCTATTGTAATCTGCCCATTGTTATAAGGGATTCTTGCACGGTGATGTTCTTTCACATGTATTTTTTCGGTTTTTATGAATTACTGTCATAAAGTAATAAAGGTCATTATATTTATTTGTCTGTGTGCGTAGATAATTCGATACAATGCAATTTAAAACTCGTATATGCATCTGTACCTATGTATGTGTATACAATATATACGTATACAGTTACATACACACGGTAAATATACAGTAGGGTTGAGAGTTGATATGTGCAGTGGTAGTCGGCCGGGTAAGATTTAGATCAAGGATATTGTTTGATGTTGTTTTCTATATACAGTACATCTGCCACTGTTCATAACTGATTTTCAAATATTCATCACTAGCTAAATTTGAAATAATAGAAATGTGTAGAGAATTAGTATAAAATAATAAAAGATCTCTATTTCTTAAATGAAGAAGAAAATAGACATACGATATTTAGGATTAGGTCATTGCCATTTCTACTTTTTCTTTTAAGAAATTCAGTTGTAATTTTCAAATGACACCTGTTCTGGAACCGTCAAATTTACAACAGCAACAATAAAACACTTTATGCTACGTGGAAGAATACTGTGTATATCTCCGTCTCTCTCTGAACACAGGTATGTATGTATATAATGTGTTGACATCGTGACGTCACAACATATCCCATTTAGGAAGACAATGCTAATTAATCTCGCCGGCAGAAGTTTATTGTTACACTAACAGCCGGATAAACAGACGACCACTTCGCACCAAGCCTCTTCCATTCATCATAAAACGTTTTTATTGTTCGCCTTGCCGTAAAACTTGCGATACGACATTTCATTCTTAGCGGGAATTTGTGGGATGATAAAGCAATATATATATATGGTGTTCGGCAAACATCACTGTGAAACACAATAAACACAGAATTAAATATCACTACGTTTCTGTGAAATTAAATATTGTTAATTAGATTTTATTTTCTTCCTGTAATGTTTAGTCGAAACAAACTACGATGTTTGTACTTAATTTCAAATGACGAAGGTGTATAGTAATGTAAATTGTAAAGGATACTATTTAGAAGCAAGAATTGTACAGGTAATTTACCTACAAATAAGTCATCGTACACATGACACAAAAATTCGCACCACAATTTATGCCGTATGCATCCTGTTGTGCGTTTCCTATAAACAACCACCGGCTTACAAAGTGTAAAGTCAACAACACGTTACAACCGGCTGCACTGCGGTTGCAGCATGTTGAGAACAATTTCTCATTATGGATTTAAACCCGATTGGAATATAAAACTTCCACCATTCACCTGAGTTCCTTAGGAATCTCACACGGCCACAGATAGAGAAGTATAGGAAGGCGGTGACTATATGTGGTGAGGGGGTGCACGGGGTCTAGGGGAGATGGTATGGTGTTCACAGCGGGATACGTCGGGACATTCTCAGGTGTCGGCAGGAGCTCCCTGGTCGCCAGCATGTCTACCCCGGTCGGTCGGTCGGTCTCGTGATCGCCACTCACACACACATACACTGTCAGACCCAAATATGTGCATATATTATGTTTTATATCAGACACAGCGGCGGCCCCCGTGTATATGTGCGTGCATACATCCATGTGTTTGTTGTACCAACGCGAGAAGGTGTATGTGATGTAACACACCGTGAGATAATATCGAGAAGATGCTTCGTTTGCTCGCGATATGATTTATTTTTTCTACAATCTAAAAATAACCGACCAAAGATACTCCCAAACAGTTTATAAACATTGGTTTCTCTAAAAAAATAACTGGACCATGGACGTTTTTATTAGAATGTTCAATAATATGTGTATTATATTCTGTATCAATTTGTCATATTGTCAAACATCACTAGCTATCAATGAATTGGTGACATCGATTCACTCTTTTATTTGTAGTGTAGGTGGTGAATAGGAATTATGAAACAGTATGCATCCCCTGGTGCAATGAAAGAAACGTAGGTACATACATATTATTATGATTGTCATTATTTCCAACTTCCTTCTCAAACAACACAGCGGAGCATCGTGGAAGGACTGCTGGTATGAATGGGCCGGCGCGACACCCATTGGACAATGGGGAGTACAGTGTTGTTCTGTTATACTAGAAGAACCATGCATTCATTGCACGTTATGGTATTCGCAACGCGTGTATATTTTAGCGGGGGCTTCTATTGTCGTGTGCATAATAGAATAAAACTGTATACGGCATACAGGCAACATAGAGTTAGGAGATTCAAAGCGTATTCAATGGCCGATATAATACATTGTCATATGGTCTTTTCGCCCCGTGACAAAGGCAGGGTTTGTGTGTGTGGCATTGCACTGAATAGGGTATTACTGTTTCACAATGTAAAGAATACACCTTGGATTGCTTTCGACTCGAGTTTTTTCCATTCATTTCATCCGCATTCGCCAACAACCAGCCATTCCCGTTCAACAACCGGACGCGAGATAGCGATGGTGTTTTGTTTCAAACATACACATACACACGGATGGAATAAAGGCAAAGGAAACAAACGGAGAAATAGGAGCGAGCATGGATGGACAATCGGACGATGTTATCAACAACAACACCGGCATTTAACCGACCAACACTTGCCAATTCTATCAGTGATATTCTTTATTATTTGTCCGAGAACCATTCTCTCATCAATAGCAGTGGATTGTTCATATTACAGAATAGTGACGAGTAATGTGGACCAAAAACACTTTCCTCTAGATCCAGTGAAAATAACTAATAAGTAATAATTAAAAGTATAACCCTTCTATGGTGATATTACATTCACATTTTTTGTAAATTAATTCAGAAAGATAATTATCTTCAAATCAATTTAGAATCCAAAGAAAAACATACTATTAGACCATGTTAATCTGAATGGACATGCATTACGCGTTATACTTCATGTAAATAGGAAAAATCGACAGTCATTCCATTCTTTATCGTGTGCAAAATTAATTTTCCGCGTGTCAGAAATTAACTATTGTACTGTATACTCTATAATACATTCCACAACCGACAATATTATGCCAACCTGCTACCAGACAGCCGCAACCTCGACAAGTATGTACAAGTGACTTGCTCGCTGTCTTACACATATGACATGTACAAGAAATAATATCCATATAAGATAAAAATATATATTCACATTGCTACTTTATATTACTATATCATTTATGAATAATCAAAATCATTACAGACAGAGTGGAACTTTAAACTATAATAAGACAGTAACACTACTCAAATCTTACATTAGATTTCACATTAGATTACTAAGTATCTGAATCCACAATTATTATTTTGAAAAAGAACTGTTTGTAGCGTAACCTATATACTTTTGAACTTTAGTCTACACGAATATAAATGTGTTGAAAGAATAATAATTTGTCACTATTAATTCCGTAAATATATTAGCGGAAATTCTCTCAGCATAATTCCTATACGGGGAAAAACGCTATATGCCGTGATATTCTTCATATAAATATAGATGACACGGTAGTTTCTTAAATATTTACACCTGTTAATGGGTTACTCAATCTTTCTTTGGTCCGTTGACAGAACTGTGGTACAATGCGAACACGCAAAGAACAGAACGCCCTGTTATGGAAATGAATTTCACTTTACATCACATCACACACATATACAGATAGGGTAAAGGGAAAAAAAGAAAATGATGTATTCCTATATACATGTACATATAGGTATGTATATGTGAGTGTGTTACTATTAGTGGTATAGAACAGCCGTCTCGCGTGGACATTAATCACGTTGGCCGTGCATATATATTTCAATCAACCCTGACGTGGACAATGGAGCGAACAAAAAACCACTTTCGGCCACTGGTCAGGGACTCCTTTTGATCCTTAATGCATTCGCGCCAACGGTGGAGGTGGTGGAGGCCACCAACACCGCCTCTGGCACCTGTCCACCTATCATATATGCGTCGCTACCCATAGGTATGATGTTCCACAAGATATACCATACCGCAGATTCGTAATAAGTTCCACTACGTATACAAATGTTCAACAATATTTGAAGCACCGGACAAACTAAAATTATTATTAAGTTTAAACCTTAGAGCTGTGTCATAGAGAATATAATTTGACTAGCATTATGTACAAAACATATTTAAATAGTAACCAAGGAAAAAAAATTTTAAAATCTCGTTAATATAAATGCAAAGTTCAAACAAAACAATACCAGTCACTTTCAACCCTCTATAATCTCGATTCACGCACAATCCCATTACACAGTATGATATTTGAGCAGCCCTTATTTATTTATACAAAATTCTTGTAAGCAGACAGGCAGGCGGGCAGGCAGGCGTGTGCATATTAGTAAGTAAGCAAACTTGTCTATGCATATACACATATAGGGATGACGATGCTGATGATGACGCGGTGATGATGAGTGAGGGTGTGACAGGGCCAGACCTAGCGCCCGTCTGCGGGTGGTTAACGTTGGTTTGGTTATGGTTAAGGTTCGGTTATAGGTGATTGAGCGTGTCACTGTACGGGGCGCCACCATCGTCTGCTAATGATCGGTGCGTGAATAGCACACGGGCCCGTCACATGCAGTATTCGCATTTACATGTGTATGTACACACACATACAGAAAGATAGATAGATAGATAGGTATGTAGGAGGCAAACACACACACACATATCAACAGGAACTCTTAATGGCCGATATACGAGACACCCTGCAAGACACACTGCGGTGACGAACCACACGAACTTAGAACGACAGCTGTCAACTATATGAGAAATACACGATATTATAAACCCATATATTTTCGTTGTAAATTTCAAGAACAGAAAAATAGTGATATATCCATATAACACATTATATCAAAAGTCAATATTCAATATTCTCATATTATATAAATAATGTTTTTGTGACATGACAACCAAAATCTTCTTCTTCGTCTTCTGAGCGTTTTACAGCTATTGCAGGGTCACTGACTAGACAATCAAAATGCAGATGATTAAAAATGTAAAACTAATTAACAATCAAGTAGTCGGTGATGAAGACGTCACGTAGTTGTACAAGAATAAGGAGTGTGTCTTCAGACACTATGGAAGACTGATGGAGAAGTATGCATATATACAGGCGGCGTAGATTGTTTAAAGGCGCGACTGAACATTGAAGTGTAAGGAGGGTGAGACGCAAGTAGAGGGACGGATATCTATTTGCTGTCCGTCAGAATCACAAACACGACGCTCGATGGAGGAGTACTTAGTGTCCGATTACGTTCAGTGTAGTGGCGCTGCTGTTTGGTTTTTGGTCCCTGCGCGGCTTGTAATTACACCCGAACAACGTAGGGTCCACTCCTAGTACCAGCAGGACCGTGCTCAGTACAAATCTCAATAATATAGTAAGTCTTATAGACTATGATAAAGACATATTTCATATGGAATTAAACCAAACCAAAATTATAATTTAGTATTTCTACAATCGTATTTATATTATCATAGATGAATTGTTAGTTTCTGTGGACATGAATACTTTATTGAAATATTGAACAGTCAGTTTTAATAAAAATATTGAATGGTAGTTAAGTTATTAAAATGAAGAAAACGTTATTTGTACACAGAGACAATTGAATCACGGATGTACACTTATGAATGCAAGTTAATACCGGCCTGGACAAGTGATTCGATTCACCCCCGAGTATGGGCTGTTCGATGAGTGTTGTTGGTGTAGTGTGTAAGGGGTGGGTTAGACAGGGTGTCGGAGCTCAAACATAGCACCCCGTCATCAACCGGTCGCGCCTTCTCAAGATGGTGCTCCGTTGAGATGCAAATTACACATTGATCGGATTTTGATTGGATTTATTTTTAATTAATGTCTGTTTAATAAGACGCGTGGCGACGGGGAACGACTTCTTCAAGGATTTACATAGCACCATCACCAGCAGCAGCATTAGGTCTATTTATCAACACACACATAGATGAACCACAGGAGAGATGCAGATCAAATGCTGTAGTAACAGCAATGATTGAGAATATGATTTTAAAATATAATAGTCATATTAGTAGGCTAACAGCTATGAAGATAGTGTAATTGTCTATTAAATTTAAACACTGAAGAGTCTAATTTTCTAAATACTTATATGTACTGTATTCATATCTAAATTTTTTTCTTTCTTTGTGTAAATTCTACATGACATGATGTAATTTAATAAAATGTTACCCTTCCAGACAATACATCCAGAATACGCACCTTCTATTAACGAATATTTATTTCTTATCATAACTGCAATCGGTGACGTCAGCAAAGTTCGTTAAAATATAATATTTCGACTGACATTTTTTCATTTATGCTGTGATTTATATGAAATACTCGTATAGTAGATATCTCAATCTGCCCATTAACACTACATTTAAAATTTCAACGACATAAAATTGAAAAAAAAATCATACCGATTCAGGGTCGGTAGGGCATATCTGAAAAATCGTATATTAAAAATGTACGCCCAGGCGCCCTTTGTCAAAAGATTTTTAATACAAAAAAAAATCAGGTCACACACATCTAGCATAGAAGGATTGTTCGCACAAAATGTTTTTTGTTCGAGAGATGAAGAAAGAAATATATATATATATATCGATACATGTATATAGAGATATAATAGCGGATCAGGGAGCGAGGAGAAGGGTTATAAATACGAATGATTGTCAGAGGGGGTTGCAATTTTATATTCATTTGGGGCTTCTCACCCCATTCGGAATGATTTATAAGGAAGCATGCACCATAAACGACCTCACAATGTGTAGCAAATCGAGAAATTAACATAACATCGATTGATATATTCACAATCGAATGAAACGGTGAATAAACGGTATTGAATGGGTCTGCATCCAAGAGTCGATATGCTAACATACGTACATAGGCATGGAATGGGCGTGCGCACACGCGGAAACATTCATTTCTCATTTAAAGTGAATTATCCTAAATCATTGCAGGTCCTGACTTGCATACATACATTACCAAGTCAAATTTGATCGTTCGCGGTGTTTGCCTCCCAATATACGATTGATTCACTGACATATGTCGCATTTTCCGGTTGCACACAATCGAACAAACACGTTCACAACAAATAAAGTATCGATTACAGTTTAACTGAACCAATTTTGCATTTATAATTCGTTTTTCTGTCTGTGATTTCGTTCCAAGCGACTAAATCAGACTCCTAATCTATTGTAGAGATATCGGTATGTGCTCAGCACAATATTTGATACGTTCTACTGAAGTGAATGTTTCCATATAAAAAACATATCAAACAGAACTTGACTGCATAATGCAATCTACAATCTATTCATTGCGTTTTTTAAGACGTTATCGGTCAAAATTTTTAGAATAAATTTACTGTTTCGTTTGTAACGGGCATCGAATGAAATTTGAAACCATCCAGAATTATTTCAACATCTGCGTTTTTGAATAAATATGTATGCAGAAGTAACGAAATATGTTCAGTTATATTTACATTAAAATAAGCAATCACAATTCATGCGTCTCAAAGACGGTTTCTTGCCGAGAAAAATAAGAATTGTAACGAAAATATCTATACTGAATATAGTATAGTTTGGATTTCAACTGTGTAATTTTGATTTCACATTTTTCTATAAATATTTGTGTAATATTATCTATTAATTTCAATATTGCTCCAACGACAGAAGTCTATTTGAATTCTGTGCGTCACATTACATGTTTCTGAATCGAACGGCCAAGCATTGTTAGAATATCGAACAGTGAGCGAGTCTTGGTTCAGCAATAGCCATAACAGCAGCAGCGCTAGTAGTAGTAGTAGTAGTAATATTTCTCTCGCAATGCTGCCAACAACAAAAATTCTGAATTCAATATGCTACTTACACGCACATTTTGTGTAGTATTTGTAGAAAAGGGGCATTGCATTATACTAGTGGAAGTGGGCTTGAAAAATCCGATTTCTTCTTTATACGCCCTCGCACTGAATGAGTCCAGCGCAAAGCAATCTCACCCTTATCACATAGTGTACATAAGTGTCACCAGTGGTGAGGTGTTCCTGGTCTATTGTGACGTTGTCGGCCACAGATGTCGGCGTATTCTGAGAAGGTTTTTACAATTTTTCACTGTATTTGTATTGTAAGTGGTCATTTTGTTGACCAAGCCTGGTACAGTCACGGTGAAAATATACTGGCAGCGAGTTTCATTCATGTGAACATACCTGTGAATGTACAGTGCTCACATGGTTGCTGTATTATAGGTAAAATATTAACAATATCATTGACATACATGTACTTTTATACATAAATTAAATACAAGCAAAACAAATGTATATCTGCTTTTATTTTCATTAGATAAACGGACATGTTTCTAAAGTCTAATGAACAACTATGGTAATATTTTACACCACGACAAATGGAACGTACAATTGAGCAATGATAATATACTATTTATAGTAGTAATATATGATCCTATATAAATGGATATTAGATATGCATAGGTATGTATGAAATGTCGCACATGCTATGCCGGTGGTAATATATTGATCAGTATCTGTGAGTACATCTGGTTGATAAGAGCGATGGACAGACTGACAGACGTGTTTCAATCACTGTCAGTTAGACTTGTACATTTAGTATCTCTTCATCATCAACAATCAGTCTTATTACTTGCATACCAGGTGTCAATATGTAATATAAATTGTTTATTTCACGAATAATGTAATGTATCTACTATCTACATTCTCCATTGATCAAATGGTTCTAAAACTGAGAATATCTGCATGTGTACCCACTCCTAGAGATATGACAATCTTATTTCATGTCCATACTAGTCTCTGGTTGAACGAAACCTCAAAGTGCAGAGACATAAATTTCCAGTGAATATGTTCGTCATTCGTTCGTCTGAGTTGAGTTTATGCGTTACGTTGTATTGTGTGGACGTGGTGTCGAATGGTTCGCGGTGCTGTCCCACTCTGACAGCCGTGTCGGCGAAAATAGAAACACAATTCGCATGGTTGTAAAAGTGTTTATGTGTCGTCGCACGTCCAACACGCGTTAACGAGACGCGCGCGCGATTTTTACATATCTCACATTGAGCTGACATTTTTAGCGGAACACTCAAAGATCCAGTGGTGAATAGAGCTGGACAATGTCAGAGTCTGTGTTTATTATAAACACCACAACGTTTGATTGCTGTCGAACAATAGGACAGCTGTCGCATGCATTCAACTTTGCAATACGTGGAATTGGAATAACTATTCTAAACGGGCTTGTACGTCCAGCTTCATCTGAACACTCGTACATTAGCAGGATACATGGAACTATTTGTCGTTGTATAAACTGCAAAAGCTACCCTTCATTTTTGTATAAAATTTATTTTATTTGTAGACTTTGGAAATAAATATAAAGAAATATATTATAAAGAGGAACAACGTCCAGTAAGTATTTTTTATAGCAAAACTAATGTGTAACGGTCAGCGGAGGATTTCAATTTCACTACTGATCATTATCAAACAGATAACATCCAGATTAATCCTGACAAAGAGAAATATTTCCGTACAGGACCTACCTAGGATATACCTCTGCAATTCCAGTGATTCATTCATTCATTGCATTGCTGTATTCCGCGCGACGACTATACAATCGGAAGAAGTAAGTTTTATTCCGTAGGAAGATTACACACGGTGACACAATGCCAGGCCAGATACAGATGCATATTCGTTCGTTCCAAGGTTCGGCGTTACAACAAAACATCTAAATCTCATCCATTGTATGTTTGTTATTTTTTACTAATGAATCGGTCAGTCCCTCTGTAAGCTTAGGGTAGCCGTTTGAAATATTCCATGCTTGCCCCAGCTCAGAATCTCTCCCGGCTAGATGTGCAATGCGTGTGAAATCCCATTACATTGGTAAACCTCTCCTTTTTGCAATGCCATCGATACACTCACAATTACTATCGATTGGTATTTATTTTCGATTAGACATCAAAGCACCCTTCGATCCATTGCGGCTTATCTTTTATATTATTTCTGTCGAGAGATTTCCCGTTTTGATAACCAATTTGAAAGATCAAGAAATTTGTCGGTCGTTCGCTCGAGTCCTGTACAACTGGTATAGATTCCTATCTATACGGGAAGGTTTCAGGACCTTTTTATAAAAATAATCTTCTTTTCGTACGCCCTATTGAAGCCTTGTACAGAAACGATTGTTAAAAAAATACACTGACACTTTCAAAATTTTTTCCATGTTTTGTTAGAAAATCGCGTGCCGTGATCTAAGATCCTGTATTGTTTGTGTGACGTTTCAAGTGAGTTTCTTTACGGGAAATTTAATATAAGCGCATTTTTTGATTTGTTCGATAATAAATCGTGTAAGTATATCATTTCATTTTATTTGTATTGTGCATTGGAAATTAATTTATAATGTTTGCAGTCATTTTAGAAATTTCCTTGTAATCTAATTGAACTTTGTATTTTTGCAGATAAGATGGCGGAAGTAAAAACAGCAGCTTTAGGAGAATATATGGTACATATGGCCCAGGCCCATGCTAATACCGAGGATTCGCCTTTCACACTAACTGAACTGTGACGGTCGTTCGCGCTCGCCCGTGTCCCTATAACAATGTATGCCTCAAGGAAACCTATATATTTTATCCCTATTGTCATGATACAGGGCTGCACTGCACTGTACCACGGATATAGGTATACATATACATGTATATGCATGGCTAACGTTCACATACACCTCACACAAATATGGACCGTAACAGATGAATATTCTACCGTTAAATATATGTTAGGCAGAATACGTTTCTTCCAAAAATTAAAATGGAAATTATTTAATTTATAGTGTCTGGGATAGTTTAAAGTAGTTTTGCACCAAAGATACAAATTGTAATAATATTAATATGAAATATTTACTGCTAGGTTTATATTTTAATATTGAGGATTAAGGTATCATGATATTAGTCTTATAACATACAACCACATTATAATTTTGGAAACTCTAATAAATTTCTATAGTACGGTACTGGAAAAACAAATTCATGGCCACGAGGTGTATGGAAGAGTGCAAAAACTGAACACCTGGCCACAGAAACTGAGCATCGACGTGCAAGAAAATGTACAGCCGGAGCACCTTAACAAACCCCAGCAGGACACCGGTGAACAGCAGCAATAGTCTGTCTTTACGCTAAATTTCCTACTCAACACATATACCCACATGATCACAAACAAATCTCCTATCAATTCTATTTAATTAATCCCCAAACGTACAGAATAATCAAGATTTAAAGAAAAACAAATAATTTAATTTATTAACTAGTAAATATTTGAACGACGAACTGAATTGAAAACATATTTTCAAAGTTATGACAAATGAACTACGATAAAGGGTGTACAGGGGGTGGATGAGGTATGACATCGGGTAATCATCCGCTTACACGGTTTAACCCGGTGAAGCGGCAGCACCGTGTTCTGCTGACCGACATCGGTTGATAATCCCTCGGATGAGATCAGACAGAAGCACAGCTTCAGGGATTCAGAGTCCGCAATAGACAACCAAGCATACAGTGGCGTAACAAGAGAACTTTTTTATATTCATAACTGTTGAGAATAAAGTCATAACTTAATTTAAACAAATATTGAAACATTTTTTTTGTGCTACTGGCAGATTAGAATATTTTTATACTTGACATAAAAGTAATTAATTGTGTACCAAGGTAAATGGTACAGGTACGACTATGGTGTGCCGGTGTCCTAATGACACCAGGGGCAACACGTATAGTGCTGTCCAGAGGAATTAACTTCAACAGAGCGACCCCCGTGTCGGCTAATATAGCCTGTGTAACGTATTAGCCAATAGGAAGCACTATATAGCTATGTGTTAGGGTGTTTCTTAACGGCTAAATAAAACTGCTAAATATAACACATTATTACTAAAACTAATTAAGTTATTTACCCTTTACTGTAATCATATCTAATGGAATTAACTCGGAAAACAGATTAATAAATAAAATATGAAGAACAGACTTCGAATATAAATATTCAGGATATTTGAGAATCTATTAATATAAAAAATAAATATATAGAAACTTATAGTATAGTTTTCATTTTATGTGTAAAGTTTTTACACGTTTTAATGATTCAATTGTTTTCTTAAATGCCAATACTATTTCAATGATAAAAATCTATTTACATCCAACATCTGTACATCACAAAAGGGTATTTTCTTTAACAGAAAAAAAGCACACACTAATCTATGTATTTACCGCAAATGAAAACAAATTTTAAATAAAAAATCTGTTAAACAATTAATTGCCGTTATGGGTACAACTTTGTATACATACAAATATTTAAGCCTGGCCTTAGGAATATCTTAAGGTATCCTACCCTTGGTCGTAAGTGCGAGAGAGAGGTTCGAGTATAGGAATGAGATAGCTATATAGTTGGCGTCGGAGTGTCTGGCCGTGACGGGGGTTTTCCGAAAGCGCTACCAGCAGAATTGCATCCCTTATATTATTATTATTAGTGTGTAGGTACCTCACCTGCTTTCAGCTATTGATTAGAACACATCAGCGACAGAACAAATGCGGTACGTTGCTATGTAGTACTTACACCCCCGCTCCACCCCTGCGAACACTCCATGTACAACTCATGGATCAGCAATAAATCCGAACGTTTCAAGAATCTGCATGTCTCAATATGCACACACGATTCTCAACTCAATGCAAGACGCTATAGAAACGATAATGAATGTACAGTAAAATGTAGGTACAAGACACCGTTATTAGAAATTTTATTTTTGCTCTTTCAAAGAAATCCTTTTGTACGCTATTATTACTGAGCATTTTATTATTTTATAAGGATACAATGCCCTTTCAGGCTTACAAGACAGATTTTCAGCAACTTAACTTGCACTTATGGCCTGATGGTAATAAAATTTAATAACTTTTACATCTGATTTTATTCGACAGTATTGTAAATGTGTCACAGATAACCGGTTTAGTGTTGGTACTTACCGGTTTTAGCTTCAAGTACCGTTACATTAATGAAAAGCTAAAGTCATATTACACCCTTTCGTTTTATTGATTTAATAACTTCAATATACTTTATTCCTTTATTGTGTTTCGTAAGAAGGGATTTTAAAATCAGTAAATATTGAGAAAATTGTATGCAATGTGTCAGATCAAAACCTTATTCAAAATAAAGGTTAGATTTAGGAAAACATTCCAAATAATAGTTATTGCACACTGAGAAAATTGATTTTAAAATGGAAATTTCAAATGGTTCTTCCCTTTACTGAAAGTGAAGGTAGTGATAATAACGTTACCCTATTTACAAGAGCACATTGAAATTAAACAATATTTTAATGCCACTCAACATTGTAATCATTAATATTAAATCCATCCACACATATTCATATTGTATGAAATTATCATAACAATTAAATAATTCCAGTCCACCAAACTTGAGATTAATTATACCCTGAGTTATTATACATACACACACACATACATAGATATGTACATATATAATACAATATACTAATGACATGTACGTACTACAATTGTCAAATATTACACTCGTCAATGAGAACGTGGCTAGCAATAAAAAATAGCCATAAAATCAAGCAACAATTGAAAACATATGACAAACGCGTGCGGCCTTTGTCACCGGTGATGCATACAAAATGGCAGTCATCAATTATTTTAAACTTGGCTAGATTATAATACAGCCCCCTGCGTGTATTAGAATATTAGGGGGTACGGCCCTGTGTGTGTGTGTGTGTGGAGTACTTTTGCGGGTCTAATATGTGTATGCGGATCTGCATGATAAAACATTCGTAGTACTTATTAAATTGCATATGTAATACGGGGTGATCCGATACAGACGGCTGATGTAACACGCTGGATAGATAGCCACTCAACGTGATATTAACAGATAGAAGTATTGTGCGTATTATACAGGGTGTATGAATAGGTATAACAGTACTTGTGTAATGAGCGATTAGTATTATAGGTACAGGAATTATTTATAATAATTCAATTATGATTTTAGTTAAAATTCTAAACCATGTGTCTATTAGAAATTATGATTTCATTTTATAGAACACATAGATAAAATATATTCGCTTGATATATCCTATAGCTTTTTCATTTTTACTACTATATTATTCATAATAGGTATAGAGAAAATAATTGGTAACATCATTACGTATATAACAACAATTATTCTAAAGAAGAAAAACCTCCATTAGTAGCATAGCACGTTCCTATATAACTTCCAACAATCAGACACACTACAACAAACCCTACCATACACGTTAATTTCCAATTACCCAAATTGCCAACGGCACACAACAGTCAATGGCACCAGTGCCAGGAGTACCACACCAACAGCGACAAAACAAATGGACAAAAACAGATAAATAAAAGTCTATGCATACAGACAGCATCCAGAATCCAATGCACAAAATAAAGGCACAAAAACCGCGTCAATTCAAAAACACCTGTATAAAGAACTAAAGATAAAAAATTAACATGACAATAGTGGGGCGTGGTTAACGCAAGATTCCAACCATAAACTGTTGAGATAATGGGTCGTTGACTCCGCCCACGGTGCTGATTGGTTCGGTGTGTGGTTGTGAGATGCGCGTGCGTGCGTATGTAAGGTTGTGAGAACGGGATACCGAGGTGGATGTTGGTGGTCACAAAACCCGGTGAGTTGGTTTCGTATGCACGTGATCTGACAGTGGTTGTTGAATATAATAATTCGCGCAATACAGTACGGACGATTGTTGATTGTTGAACCATATTATACACGTACACACACACATACAGAGAGAGTATAATAATAAAAGACTTTTATGTGATTATCTGATATAGTGACAGTGTCTGACTCTTGTTATAGCAAGAAACTGGTTTTGTACTAGTGAAACGGGACGAGAACGGCTTCAAAATTGATCTGGAATTGCACAGGCAGGCCTCTGGAGGCCACTTTATGAGGTAAATATCGACAGTACTTTACGCATATAGGTGTACATATATAGGCTTAAGGTTTTATAGCTTATATAGCAGTATACATGGAATTTCTCGCACTTTGGCTTAAAAATAAAACATTTTATTACTGATCTAAGGATGCATGGCTCCTGCCAAGTATACAACCATTTAAACTCTAGGCGGAAGTACAATTGAAATATTTTTCTGTCTGTAATTATTTGGAAAAATTATCCTATGTACTAATTCTTAAGTTTAATTTAATATAATGCGATTGCGAAATTTTTCAATTGCTAATGAAAAATTTACTTCCGGGATGTTATCATGTGGGCTTTATATTTTGCTAAGCCGAAAAAAGTAATTATTACTGTTAGTATATTATTACTTATCTTAGATCAGAAAGTACGATAGTATTTTTTAAATGAAAATAATGAATAGAGGAATGCAGAAAATAGCATATTTATTACTGCTAGACGTCGATTATTTGCATTATATACTGCAATTTAGCTTGCATTTAATAATTCTTCTAAAGTTCCACAAGAAATGATTGCGATAGTATTCATATTGCGCATAGTGTAACATAAGACCGAAGAAAATGTACAAATTAAATATATTGTGCGGCGACAATACATGATTTTATTGCCTATAAGCTATACATACAGGTATATACGTACCGTACATATATAGCATTGCCTGTTATATAACAACAGGAGAAGAAACTCACCGTGTCGCGTCGGTCACAACAATGAAATCAACCCATACACATTTCACGCTAGCCATTGTGACACTCAATTGTTATTTATTAAACATTGTTATCGAGCGCAGGGCTGATTAATCTGTGATAGGCCGTTAATCAAATAGGTTAGTCATAATTCATGCAAGTATGCTCGTAAATATTCTTTAGTTGTTTGCAACAAACACATATCTGTATGTAGATGTATATATGTGCATAAGTACATACATACACATTTATAGCTATACGAACTAATACCTACATTATACATGTTAGTACAAACATTCACATAATTGTACATGCATGCACAGAATTGCTTATACAATCATAAAATACTACACACAAACACTGACTCTATGCATTATTACACATAATACATGCGACAGCAAGTGTGCGAGTGCGTGTATTGTCAAAACTTTATA
>JAGJTL010000073.1:1546259-1575701 GCA_022063505.1 Calosoma granatense | reverse complement strand
CAGTGTGACAACAACAATATACTCGTTTTCATACTTTTGTTTGTAATATTTATTTATTCTTTTACTTTCACAATGATTATGTATTAAATTGTGTCGCCTACGGCAATGCCGAAGTAAAGTTAAATTAATTACAATTAAAAGAATTGTAAAGATAATTAAACGTGCTGCTTTCATTTGGTAATTTTACGAGGCGTGATTATTTTTTAAAGTAGTAATTTTAATTATGAGTACCTAAAAGAGTTCAAAAGCACCTGATTTCAATCTAACCTGAGGGTAATTATAATATAATAGATTTTAATTAAGTAACTATGTTTTAATTGAATTAGAAGTGTATCAAGTTTATCTAGGCGGAAACGGGAATGTGAAAAACAATGTGTGAAATTTGTAGGTATTTATATACCACATATTTTCATTTATCTTATTCTGTATAAATACATACATAATATTGTCTCTTTGCTTCTTTTTTTATAATTTTAATTTACTTCAGTAAGATACTTTTTCGTAAAAGTATATTTTACATATTCCAAAATATCTGTTGTCTTATATCTCGCTTTAATAACAATAATTACATTTAAACCACTCATCATAAACTGGAAAAGCATGATTGTAACTGGATTTATCTGCCGCCAGTTATTTGATCGAGTGTCTGTTCTTGTGTGTTGTGCGGGTGTGTGTGTGTGTGTGTGTGTAGTAGTATCACGGAGGGTGATGTCTAAGTGACCCTCGTGCCCTAGTAAAGCGCTAAATTAAGCGGATACCAAGGCCGGACAGGGGTGGTGGACAATCTGTCCGATACGCGCACCGCTATTGCTAACCGGCTTCACAGACGCGCGCTCACACGTCCGACGGTAAATCGCAACGGAATCACCCGCAGCTTTGACTCTTCCGGTCAAGAGATCATTCACCACAAATAACATTCGCTATTCACATTATTATTTATTACTTACTTGCACAATCTTGTTAAAATATAACAATTTGTTATTATTTACTTTGCGCTGTTTTCTCATAATAGAATTATGATAAATATTTATAAATATGAAATATTACAACACAAATATTACAATTATTTAATGTTAATCTTTATATATATTTATACATTAACCATAGTTGAAGATTTACCCCGAAAGTAATAATATAAATATGTATTATATGAATATACCATTTGATTTCTCCGATATTACTACTAAACAGCAGAATTACTGCAGTTAATTTCAACAATTTATTGTGTTATAACATGGAATTAGCCTGTTTCACTATGAAATAAATGGCGATGTTGTGATTAAACCTTAAGAAAAGTGTACATTGCCATATTAACATTCACCATTTTTGTTCGTGAGAATATAATAAATTACAGTTAATTTTTAATAGCGCATATAATGGTGTTTATAATGTATCTTAGCGATAATAAATTATATTTAACTATTTGATAGTCAAAAATAAATTATTTGTTTGGATTATTATTCACACACAAAGCTACTTTAAAACTAAATAATAGCTACACCCACGTACGGACATTATGGTGTATAGAAAATACCACACATACCTCCCAGTAGGTTCGTCGACACTTTTTTTACTATGGCCTGCATGTTAGATAGTCTTGTAATTGTCTATTTAATTTTGTTCCTACCCTAATATATGTCGTTCAGAGTAAAATATAATAAACAGAAATACAAAACGTCCTTGCGCAGTCCTTTTTATACAATGTATAATTCTATTGACAAAACACATTCAGGAATAAACGCTTGATATTGACAAGTGTATTCTACGAGTAGAAAATATTCTTCTTTATATGATGTTAAATTAATGCAAATTCTCCAAGGTCCGGAGGCCCCATGTGCGACACGGGTGGTTTCAGTGCAGCGGAGGGTTTGTCCCGGATGGCGTCGCTTGGCGGTGCGGCGCTGGGCGTCCCACAGCCCATGTCCGCACCCCAGGCGAACAAGAAACTCCAGGAAGATCATATCAAGCGACCCATGAATGCATTCATGGT
Organism: Calosoma granatense; assembly: GCA_022063505.1. Classification (NCBI taxonomy): domain Eukaryota; kingdom Metazoa; phylum Arthropoda; class Insecta; order Coleoptera; family Carabidae; genus Calosoma; species Calosoma granatense. Next base: position 1,573,711 of record JAGJTL010000073.1, on the reverse strand, counting down.
GTGGTCTCGACTGCAACGACGCAAGATTGCACAAGAAAATCCGAAGATGCACAACTCGGAGATATCAAAACGATTAGGTACGTTCAAACATTATATACTATATCTCATAATTTTTCAATAACGTTCTATATGAGTACAAAATAAATAAAACCATCTTCTTTCTTAAAATACAATTCATCGATAAAAATCATTACTTCTGAAGCAGAATTTCTTCTGTTCAATTATTTCGTAATAACTCCACAATTGAATCGCGCGCGCACGTAAAACGTTCAACGTACTCTTAATCCGTAAACCTCGTTAAACCAACCGTGGCCAGCACTTGACGCGCACAGGGTTAGATCTCCCAGCACGTACATACATACACGCATGATGTAGGGATCATATGTATGTATGTATGTGAATGTGTGTTCACCACGGACTAAATTGCCGTGATAGAGTGAGACTAACATGATGTGACATGCAATGTGAAACAGCAGCTGCCGATTGTCACTTGTCGATCATTCTCTACATGCACTCATACAGGGTGCTATGAATAATGCACGACGCACTGGACCTGTACAAGCAAACCCAGTATCACAAATACCTACTCTTTTCATATGTCCATTTTTCGGGGGTTGAAAATCTATTTAAAATTTTGACAACCAACATGTGGACACACCCGGTATATATACTCGCGTTATATTCATATGTTAATTTCGTATTTTAAAATATTTTTATTGCATTGCTGTTCGGCTGTCGGAAATAATAATTTCGAGATGCGCACAATGGAATCGTTGTAGGGAGATAATGCCAGGCGACGAGGAAAGAAGAGGCGTCGTACAAGTTGAAAACTGGATTATTAGATGTTGATGCACTTTTAGCTGTCTGTCTGTTGCCTGGAGGCTTCGCCGTCTTTTCCATATTCCTCACTTCTCATACACCGGCGATGTCACTGCGAATATTACGCCACTGCCAGTGAAAGAACCGAGGCGAAACAGCAGCCAAATAAAGCAGTGCTTCTCAAAGAAACATTCAACAGAATTCTATCAAATATCCAGCAATACAGTTCTGCTTATAATTATATCAAAACTAATCCTTACATCTCAATATATCTATATAAACTTCCTAATTAGGAACTACATATATGATTGCAATGCAGTACATATTATACCTGTACATCTATGTGTCAAATGGTATATAGGAAACAGTTTTGGATTTCCTGTACGGAACAACAACGGACGACGCTTTTCATTTAATTTCGTATCGAACAGTGTGGAAGGTAGGACGGGGTGTGTGGTGGGATGCGGCGCGTCGTTAGTCGTTTGTCGCCGTCGCGTCGTCTCCATCGAAGCGCACCTGTATCCCCATTGGTGGAACAATTGAACGGGCGATTGGCTCGTCCAATGGCGTCGCTGTATTACATTACACCGGTTTTTGTTCTGTGTTTTGTCATTTTGTGTCTAGAACTTTGTGAAGCGCTACTGTGGCGCCCATTGTATGCGACTCCTCGAGCGAGATAAGAATTAATTACAAGCCGCGGAGCTTCTTTGTTCAACACAACATTCGCAGAATCACATTCGTACACCATACTCCTCGTACCTCTCTACACATAGTATCAAGCATTCAACATAATACGTAACGCACACCAACCTGGGGAACTTGGTGGGTACGGTGGAGAGGAGGGGGGGAAGATAATTTAATGCTACTGTTCTTCCATGCATTATGAAGAACAGACCACCCAAATATACACACAGTGTAGGCGTAAATATAACCTGTAGAATTCTGCAATATTTCAATACCATCCATAGAAGTAAAACATCTTTACCATTTCCTATTTTCACTAATAACAACAGATGAATGTTTATAAAGTGACATTATAAATGTACTAGATAGTACAATCAGACCCTATCAAATCAGTCTATACAAATACAGTCCCTTTTTCCGTACTTCAACACTAGTTCATTAAATACTTTTTTCCATTTTCCGTTCAGGTTTTTTTTTGTCTGAAACACCAGTCCGGACACAGTTTCAATTATCGGACGTAGTTGAACAAAATGACAATCCTGAATGGACAAACGAGGAAGTAGGCGAGGAGAAAAAAACTGCCAGAGAATGAGAATTGAGTGACAGAGAGAGAGAGTGATATTACAAAGCTGGTGTAGAGGCCAGATTGAGAGATAGTATATAAGGAAGAGAGGCAAGCATAGTCGTGTACTGCTGGCTCTGTCTGTCATTAGGAAATGATGTAAGTTGAAGTATCTATTCTGTTGAACAATGTCCGCTAACAATGGTGCAACTAAAGAGACATCGCTGCCGGCATTGTCTTGTGTGGAAGTGTCTGTTGAATATGAACGTCAGTTCGAAACTGGAAATGCCGTCGTCGTAGTATTGATGGAAAATGCAACAAAGACGTTGTCTATTTGTGAACGATGCTCGTCCTCCCGTATTACTAACTCCTACCCTTCTCCTACCGTTTCTCCAACTGTCGTCCTCATGTAACGAAATGCTGAGGAAACAGGAATAAATCAGAAAGGATGATGTACACAACTTGCTTTGTCGCACAGTATATTCCGTAATGGTTTCTGTCTAGACTACGCTACTCTTTGCAAATTAGCCCTCTGGTATTTTCACATAAACAAACACAAGGCTCGTCATATTTGCTTTGTTTTAATATGAAGATGTATTTGCCGCTCGCTCCATCCATATCTATGTCAATTTACTCGTATTTCTTTATTTCTCCCAGTACATGTTTCATAGATTACTTTTTCAGAACGTTGTTAATATTATATATAATAATTAACTCATTATTTTATGTTAATAATCAGTAATAAAAATTACCTTATTATAAGTATAATTTACTGAAACTCTAGGTTACATTAAAATGAATTAGAATATGCAGTATAATAATTTTAAACCGCATTCATTTTAATTAGAACATCAAATGCATAATGCAAACTGTTTACTTTGCATTACAATTTTCTATGCAGCCCGCATTTCAAATTGTTCACACGTGATTTTTGTATGCCTTGGATAAAGTTGCTAATGAATGACTAGATTTTATTTAGATACATATGGTATGTTCTTAGTGCTTGGTTTTGTTGTGTTTAGGAGCAGAATGGAAGTTGCTGACAGAAGATGAGAAAAGGCCGTTTATCGACGAAGCCAAACGGCTTCGTGCGATGCACATGAAGGAACACCCAGACTACAAATACCGTCCTAGACGCAAACCCAAGACGTTACGTAAAGAAGGTTACCCGTACTCGATACCATACCCGTCCGTGCCCATGGATGCACTTAGAGCAGGTCAGTACTCAGCCATGTCAATACATTTTAATCATTTGTTATATTTCCAAAACATTCTTATAACTCCTAAAAACTTTTGCTAAGCAATAAATAACTAAAACAGAGCTAGTCTATAATGTACATATATACAGGGTTTAAATACCTACAGATTAAGTTTCATAACATATGATCGTGAAACGGGAGCTGTTGTCCGCCCGTGCGTGTTTGTGGTTCTCAGTACGCCCACCAGGTGCCTCCGTCATCAGTGCACCTCACTCACACCCGCCTGTTCTGTGCAGCTCGGTAGTAGAATGTGAGAAATAAAAATGGAACTAAATAAAAATGTAATGTCTACATTATATGTTACACGGCATTAGCATTATGCTAATGAGGGACGCTGTTCATTTATTCTTTTCATTTCGGCTCTTTGCTTTTTTATTCATCTTCTTGCGTTTCGAATTTTATTTTACCTCCCATTACGATACACACGCACATTATGTATATACGTACGTATATACAACACGGTACATGTGGAAAGAATGCCTTCAAACGGATATGCATCACTAATTTTATTGTCCACCAATTAGATGGAAGAATTCTTTTATTTTATTTATTTCCTTACACCCTGTCATATATAGTCGTAGTGGATTCAAAGATGTTTAAAAGAATGTTTGGGATCTTTATATGCATTTGGGAACCATTTAAATTCACACGTTAGTAGACCATATAACTACAGTGATGGTTTCAAATCTGTAAATTAAAAGGACAACCTATATCTTTACGTGTCAGTAATCCAAACATTATAACATATACGTACCTACTACAGTACATACTGAATATTCATACAGACAATAATAACACTCGCATATTCAATACGAACAGGACAACTCCTGTTTCAAACTGAAATTTTAAGCTGTGCAAATCTACAAACAATACCAAAACAGCACCAGCCGTAGGAATTATCCGCGAATTTCAAACCTTCCCGAAAGAGATAGCTATATTGTACGTGAGGTATGTGTAAGAGAGAAGCGTATAGATGTATATATTGAATTTTCCCACAATGCCTTGTGTGTCGCTACCTGGAATGGAAGCCTGGTATATTATAAGAAAACAGACAAAATCGAATTTCAATGGTGCATTGATTGAAAGGACATACAATACCGGTGTACGGTGTATTCTTTGTATTATCCGTATATTGAGAATGGAGATTTGCGAAAACCAACTGTCAAACTTCCTCTATGTATATATGTATGTATATTGTGTGTACGTATATATCTAGTATACGTGCTCTGTTTTCCACATACTACAACTTTGTTATTTGTTTGTCTGTCTGTCTGCCGGTTCGTTGTTATGTTTATTCGTTGCCCCACTTTACTGTTTAATTATTACTGTTTCCGTGTATCCATTCCCGGAGAAATTGTCACACCCGAACAAAACGGAAACTCATTCAATACACAGTATCGAATTTTAAATTGTTTTCTTGCACGAATCATGTCTATACCTGTCTATTGGTAAGGATAATATATACGAGTATGTGTGTGCGTGTCTTTTAATCCTTGGTTTCCGGTGAACTAAATACTATGTTCTCTATACATATATAAGTATTAAGATTAAATTCATTTAATTTATTGGCAACGGAACAAATCTATATATTTCACTGTTAACAAATGTCTGAAATAATATTATCATTATACTGAGTATTTTTCATTGTTTTATAACAATACTTTTGTATTTATACTGGGTGTTCATCATTAAGTTTAGTTTGTATGTAGTTAGCTATTTGTCCTGTATGTATGTGGGGTGATATAAACATACACGCGGATGTACACGTGCGCGCATGAGTCGACGAGATTCCATAGTGCCAGGGAGCTCGCGCACACCTGGCCAGGTACAACAACACACGCTGGACCTCGCACATCTCGACACGGTTATATTCTTTTACTTTTTACACTAACACACACAAACAGACAGATACATACAGATAGGAATATATATCTGTAAACATGCACGCTTTAAATTCCTACAGACATTCCTTAGCACTTGAGAGACAAAATAATAACAATAATATTAATTCTCTATCTTAAACAAAATGTATTATTTATATTTTTTTAAATCTCGAAAAAGATAGATGTTTACATTGTATTAAATAGTATGTTATTGTAAAAAATAGTCTTAATGTTTATTCATTTCCGTTTTAATTTCTACACTGTAGCTTTCTAGGTATTTCTTTCATTACTACCAATTCACACTGTCATTCAACATTCTCTAGACTTGACTAAAGGATGTGACTTGACCCATAGGACCATTCGTCATGTATTTGGAATTAGAAATCTTCTTAGAAAAATTACTAAACACGAGTTCTATTTAATATTTCTTAAAATAAGTGAAATAAAACAAATGAAAACAGTGAATTATTTGTATTATTACATCTGGCTTTTGTAACTGTATAAAACGTTTAAGATGAGAATGATTTTATAATCTCCGTTTGTATCTGTAGAACATCACACCTGGCTGGAAAAGACACTGGTTTGGGAAGATACTCGTACCAGTAGCCAATTTAATTTCGTGCCATACACGTTCCCACATGAATGCATAGCATAAATTTGAATCTTTCACCGTGATCCGAGTCCCAACACGGGGCCCCATGCGTGTCTAAACGGGCAGCGGCGATCACCGCGCGCGAGTATAACATTCCATTGCCCCGTCGGGGGCAGAGCACCCCGCCGTGCGGACGGGAGGGCCCATCGTTCAGCCACCCGCCGAATAAAAATCGCCAAATTAAACACTTGCTTTGACACCTCGAGAGATTCACTCTCTCTCTCTCTCTTTCTTTCATAGGCATAAATTTATTTAACGCACCGCGAAAATACGACCGAGAAAAAAATAAAAGATGTTTTTTCTTCGTACTTCGCGGAGTTTTTTTCGGTTGATTAATTGAGGTCGAAGATTCATTTGTAGCTAAGATACATTTTTTGCAATGATGGTATTAATCAGGATTAGTTAGCACAGTGTTACACAGGCCACAATACACATGAATTTGGCTTTTGTCGTGGAAGCAAAATAACATTTTGTTATATTACTCGTGCGCTTATCGTCCATGTATCATGAAGTTATTAATTTGTAGTATCAGTTATAAAATGTAACCAATATTTCAAATATATTTTGTTAATTGAAAACATTTCTTGCGTACATCCTAATTTAAGTTTTTAATCTGAACATTTACCATGATTTTTTCAAACAAAACATATACAAAATATGTTTCATAACATACAGTTCTCACACTTGCAATAATAAACCTGTATGTAATAACTTTTTATTAACTAGCATCCGAGTTGAATACATGTACAGTGTGTTTCGTATTAATATTTAATCCTACTCATATATGTGCAACGATATCTGTAACACTATGCAATATATGTATACAGTATGTATCGTAATAAAGTCTCACACATTTTCTGTGTATAAACTTACACAAGTAATAAAATTATTGTCAAAATGTAAATGCTTAATCCAAAACATGCAGCGCAATGATTCCTTTAATTTGGAATATTCCAGAGCTAAATACTTGTGCATCTGTATATATACGGTATGTTTCGTATGTAACGCATGTCACCTTCTATATACCGGATGGACGATTCAGCATACAGGTATGAACACGAAATTCCTATTTATAAACTGGTAGTGAGATTCCTGTCAGGCCAAGGTGCGAGGTAACGAGCAGAAAATACGTGGTACGCGTGTAAGGACATTCAAAAAATAAAACCCGCACCTATAAAACGATCGTGTTTGTCAATTAACAAGCGAATTTATTAAAAACGGGAGCTAAAATTCGATATTTATGCACTGAGCTGCTGTATTTCGTAGCAAGAACTCTTCGTTAAGCAATAATCATAATAATCATAATAATAAGAAGCTGAGAACTGTGACGTTCGTAACAGCAGCAATACAACAGGAGTGAAGTTGCCGTCGCTAAGAGCTAAGCAATCGCGCCTACATTCACAGCGTATACATACATACATACAGTGTGCGACAGTGGTGCGACCCGTTGGCGGATCGATGCAACTGACTCGGGGTCGCGTCGTCGTGGCTAATACTATTTTATTTTACATGTTATCTCGTAATTTACGTCCCCCCGGGTATAGCGTGTCCCGTCCATACTTGTCAGACTGCGTTACTTAAACTTGTTATTTAGGGATCGCACTGTGGGCAAATCTAACGGAATAAATTTCACATGTTGTTTAAACATCCGTGCACGCTTGGACACAACGTCCTCTCGACATTATGTTACCTGTACACCTACCTTCCTCCCCCCGCAACATATAATATGCACTGCACTCGGCAAACTGCACAACTGAACTCGTTTATTTGTATTTAAGTCAGTATTCGTGTCGTTGGGACTTGAATCAAAAGTGAATATCGATTATTTTCCGTAGTTTGTCAACTGGTTAATGGTACAGTAAACAAGAACGACCGAGGCGTGGATTATACGCGTTGTAAATTAATATTACCGAACAGTTACGGTTCAGATACCAACTACAAAATATCCAGGAATATGTACCATTTATACAAGATACTGTCAACTGGCAAAAACGCAAATTATGATATATTAAAATATCCACAAACTATGCATTTTTCATAAGATTTCATGAGTTTTCTGGGCAATTAAATAATTCTTACTCTTCTTAATATTTCATTAATAATTTTGTAAATTGAATTCAATATTGCTAAATTAATTTAAAGCTTGACCAGATTTAGAAATAAGCATGTATTCATCTATTCAAAACGAGATGTACTTCAGGTTTAAATAGTCCCGTTGAATTAAAATTAACATACCTACATTTTATTTGCTTCGTACATTCATTCATCATCCTTTTCTTCACGTGTGAATACCTTAGCGCCTCAGAAAAGGATAATAGAACCAATTAGCAAAATCCTTGCAACATTATCCTGGCTATATTTGCTTAAAAAATAATCGGAAAATTCAATACATCAGACTAGAGGTGGTGTAAGTAACAGCTGTGTAAACTAATCGTTAATAAACTGGTAGTTTAACAGGCAGTATAAATAATAAAAAACCAGTGGAGAGACTGGCAAAGAGGAGAGGGGAGAGTAAATGCATACAGTGATAACTGACTAGTATTCCATTACATCTGACAACCGCTACACATTCTAACGTCTTATACGTACAACCAGCTAATGATAAATCAGAATAGAACGTTATTTGTATGACAGTATGTTTGAGACGCAACAAACTATATTCTTAAAGTAACTTGTTCTTTATCTACGCCACAATGACTATATGTTACTTATCGATACAGGAAAAAACGCCCCCACCCCAAAGAGTTAACGGACGCTAATGGCAACTGTGTTTTCTTCTAAGTATTAAACAGCTATAGATTTTGTAGACGTTGATTAAATAGGTAATACTAAATTTACAACAATGTAAAGAATAGTTCATTTGTTACTATACGAACTGTAATGTACTCAAAACAGCCTGGCTTCAAATGTTTATTTAGGAACGTACATCATTCGCGTTGGCAAAGAGAGATGGCAGTGGGGTAGCGCGAGTTATTATTAATGGCGTCCCATGTATGCGAATATATTTTTCAACAGTCGTGTTTCATTTTTAAAACAATCCACACACACGTGAAATAAAAAATGAAATGAGATTTGTCATTGATGACAGCTAAATTTGTAATGTTCATTCTGAAACACAGTTTACTAACACTGTATAACATTTTCAACATTACTGAATAAGTAAAATTAATTGAAATTCACCGTTTTACAAAATCTTTTTCTTTTGATTTACTATAAATGAATGTAATATTAAAAGAGTTAAATATATGATTTCTTAGTGTATCAAAAGAATAATGACTTATATTGAAATCATTTATATAATTTTGTTAATTTGACACCGAGTATGTTAAACTTCCTGACAGACTATAATACTGACACGTCTATTAAATACATTTTTATTTTGACTGCTTGCGCAAGCTTTTACTCACAGACGGACACTACTTCGTCTATTATAAACAGTATCATTATCTGATGTCCACATAGAGCCATTTGTGTTCACAACAGGCTTTTAGTAGGTCACAATCCCGTGCAACAATTCACCAATCAAACAATTTGATTGGAGTCCTGTTGCAACAATCAGTTGACCTGGTCAATCAACGCTGCATCAACAATAGCGCGATAGTCAGTAGTTTTCTATAAGCTAAACAACACATATTGACGAATGACAGCGTACCTTTCTCCGCTGGCAACACGTTATTACATGTTACAACGTAGCTGATTGAACCGGTGTATAGAGAATAGGTATGAAGATGTCATTTTTAAACGGGCAACTAATGGTAATCACATGTGAAATTACTAGTAACCTTATACACATCCGTCTCTTGTACAACGAGCAATCCTGTCTTCGCCACTTCGCTTCACACGTTATAAATCACCTCAACCTGCTCCACCGCCAGTTCGACCAAGCCACACAAGCATCGCGCAACCAAATGAGATATGATTGACACTTAAATACGCTGTTTCATCGACAACACTGGATAGAATCTAATATTGTGCGTCACCACATTGAAAACATGCACGATAGTGTATTGAATATCAAATACAATTGGAGATTATTTGAAGAGCTATTGATTAATTTCTGTCAAAACTAGTTAATTTTCTTTGTAAGTCTAACGTTTCATTCATATTTTTATGCGTATATATCGCACGCTCGAATATCAATACTGAAATTCACTTTTATTTTTTGTACAACGAGACAAACAATCACAGATCACTGACACTTTTGCTAGCGGCTGTGCGTGTGCCCGCACTTAGCGTTAATTTGCATAAATATGTCGAGTAGTGCACTCCACATAACACAGCATGGCACGGTAAAAATATGAAACTGAAAGTCAGTAAGGTGTCCTGCATGTTTACCCAGGTCAGCGGCTGCAATACACAAACACACACATAGACAAGTACAGACATGTATACCTCCTATATGTATAATGTGAGATAGCTCTGATCTCATTAAACTGACACACGGTATCATAACGATATGTTATTTCACAAGCCTGGCCAGCTGAACAGGTTCACATTAAGCACAGATAGAATTAATTTTTTGTCATGATTATTACTGTCACTTTCTGTTGACATCGGCATATTTATTTGAAGAACTGAAGGTGAAAGATGAAATGTTAATTGGTGTTTTGTGTGGTTAAAATTAAAATATCTTAGATGGCTCATCTGATAATAATTTTCCTTGCTTGTACTTAATTAATGATGTAACACAACAAATTGAAGAATATGAAGATAACTGTAAAATTATATATGATGGTAATTATCTTGTAATATATTCTGTTAAAATTATTTGTATTTTTGTATGTGCAGGTATGGCAGCGAGTCAGATGGGACAAGGAATGGGATCCTACTATAGTCCGGCGGCGGCAGCGTACGGTTCGCTTAGTGCCGCCTCCATGGCAGCAGCAGCAGCCGCCGCTCAACAGACGGCAATGAGCGCCGGTCTCAGCACACAAGCACAGGTAACCGTGTATTAAATATACTATCTACCTGTTTGTATTACTTTTATCAAACGATCAAATCTAGTAACTCGATCTTACATGCATCCATTACACCTACAAGATAAGCAAAAAAAAACTGCCGAAATTATGCCTTTCTTTCTCGAGAGACATCTCAATCCCATGTAACATCGTCAGACATGATCCGATCTCGGAATATCCAAAAACACATCGACCCGCACACCTGGTCACACGGTAGAGACAGTGTGTGAGGTGGCATAGCGGGGCGGGAGAGGTGTCAAGTGGCAGTGAAGAGGGCCGTGTCTAATGGCCGGTTCACGACTGATCGCCACACGGTGACTTTGCAAGTCTGGTATCATTGTCGTCCATCATTAGATTTGATACAACGAACGAAAATAATAAAAAAGCCCCGAAGTAAAACGTGTTACATTTCTCACACTTCGTTAGTTACAGTAAACAGAGTGCGACCCTGGTTTAACACATTTACGAAAACATATCGCTGCATCTAATTCTCACCAAGTTTAATATAATTTCTAGTTTCTTACAATCATACATCCCACATTACAACTAAATATTTGAATAGAACATGCTTAGACCCAAAAGTTAATTTAAAGTTAAGAAATAGATGCAACTTAGTGAGACATCATACAACCCTACATATTCTCCGCTTGAGAATTCGAACTACTGGGTTAAAAAGATGTATTTACCTTGGTCGCATCCCGGATTACTATCAACTGCATTTATAACCAGTAAAATTGGATTAGATACTGAAGATTTTTTGCTATAATCGATTTTAGCCGTCAATCAAAGCGGCCGGGTAGAGTGGGATATTGTTTGGCTAGTAAGTTTTTTGCTGTAATCAGTTTTATACATTGGAATTCACGTCAATCATTTTCACTATGATGGAACTGTACAGTGCCGAGGAGAAATAGGAGAACTCTCGGCTACTATATAGTTTCAAACTATTGTTTAGACACTGTTCAATACTTCTTATTTCCGTTCCTGTAATCAATTCTGTCTTCTACAATAACACGACGTTGTCAGTCAATCATTTTCTAATTATTTCCTAGTTTTTTTTTCGTCTCCGCTTTGTGAATGCAGCGTCAGTGTATAATTATCCGTTTACTACCAGTAACAGATAATTTTATTTAATAATCGTTCAGCGATAAAGATATTATTATGTTTTTTTATTCTATTTTTATTTTTAAATAATAATAATTTTCGTTCATTAATCACAATGTCTTCATTAGTGATGGAGAAATTATCAATTTTTAAAGGTGATTGCAATTACATAATCTGACAAATGAGAATCTTCCTGTTAATGTTTTGTATTTAATACAATTATGAAATTGCGTATGCTCCTCTTTGGAAGAGTAAAGTGTATTTTCCATTTTGGTGTCTTTGGTTCTGCATTTTCATCGTTTCTCGTTCCTGTAACGTAAGGCTAGCGTATACATACATACGTACGTAGAATATACAAAAAGATCGAAAGTCCCTGACACAAAGGACCCGTGTAATACGTTACGGCATTGTGCCGAAGGATGGCAGCACCTCACCGGCACAAAGGTGACGATATATCATCGGGGGACAATGCAACTTTAACGATTTAAACAAACGTCTGCGTTACGCGCACACATACACACACATACCGTCCAACCAAGGAACGTAACATAGCGTAACCACAGTCTAACCTTCTTCTACATACGAGGCCGTCACCCTCACTCACACTCCCGTGAGGAAGACTTGGGGAATACTTTCGATGACCCAGTTCAAATATCAAACATTCATACAAGAATCACTTATGTAATTGATTCAGTATTACATCATACGTTTTCCACTTCTGAACAAATAAAAACCTTTAATTATCTGACAGACATTATTGTCATTTGAAAGAAGACACGTAGTGTTGTATAATGAAGTACTTGAGCCGGGGATTTAGTAAAATACTCATAGAAGCAGTTAGTTCTTCAGAATAACATATTCACCTGTAAGTGTCGCTTTTAGACTGTCTAGCTTATCAAATATACTCGTATATATACCGGGTGCGCCGCGATGTACGTATAGTGTGTTATTATATACGGGGCGTTTCCAACTATAGCGATCGGTTCTGTCAGTTGACGGGGACCGAACAAAGATTATTAAATCAGGATTAGCGCTGTGTTTGCCGCCACGGCTGGTCCTTTTGTAACAAAAACAAGCATTGATTTGTTGACCATACCCAGTATGTCTGTATGTGTGTGTGTGTGTGTGTTGGTTAGGTGGAATGCTGCGCGGAATATGAATACAGTATTAACGATCCTAGTAGGTGGTTCTCGTACCGCCGTAGCTTTGAAATATTGTTATCGGTGAGACCACGGTGTACCATCCGATAGTTGGAACGGGAGAAACATATGCTCGATAAAATGATGATCACGCTGGAGATCTGCCTAAATATCTGGTTTCTTTTCGAACTAATAAAACCCAGAAATAACTGAAGAAAACATAAAAAAAAATTTTCCTCCTTCATGTTAAATATCTAGAACTACTTTTGCTGTTCTTCTAATCATGTTCATTTAATACACAGTAAGACTAGTTATTCCAATGATAAAATATTCTTCAGTATATAACTGAATAGTTCCAAACCATTTCTACTTGAAGGTGATATGAATGTTTCCTGTATTATATCAATGAAGGCTGTTATGAAGTTAGTTTTTCTGCTTGTTCCAGGTTGTAACGTCTATGGATGCAATGAAATACTCAATGGAAGCGGACAAATACCGCTCCGCTTACATGCCACCGTCCACACTAGCAATGTCAATGTACTCCGATCCCAAGTACATGGACACATCGCCGAAGAGTTATCTGGAGCGTGGCTATCTCGACTCAACATCTGCCCTCACCAAAGCCTACTTCGAATCGTCCAAAATGTACATGGACGGCAAGTATAACCCCGACAATGCCCGTGCCGCGTATCCACCACTGGACATAGGTAAGATGTACACTGATGCGACAGCGGCGGCCGTCAACGGGGGCCTCAGTTCACCACGATCGTCCGATTCACCAGATGTGAAAGTTCAGCAACCAGAACGACAGGATGCCGCGTCTAACTCGAGTTCCACGACCACATCGTCAGCGGGTGCGTCTCCTGGGGCTATACCTGGGTATTACCCTGGAGGAGCTATGCAACAAGGTGGGTCTGTGCCCGGATTACTGCCCATGGCCCAGTACGCGAGTCAGTATCCCACTCAGGGACCCAATGGCGAGTTCCGTAGACCGCTGACGGTCATATTTTGACCTGATAGGTCCGATATTTAAAAATCGAATCCAAGTTTGTGATTTAGTAAATATATATATTTCTTTACTCTGTATAAACCACATTTATTACATTATTGCGACATGTTTCAACAACATTGTGTCATTTTCAAACATTTGACACAATGTTGTTGAAACATGTCGCAATAATGAAATAAATGTGGTTTATACGAAGTAAAGAAATATATATGTTTATTGAAAAAATATGAGATACCACGAAGTAAACGAAGAAACTATAATATTTTTGTGATTTAGTTTTTGTTGTGTTTGTGAGAAATTCGGTTTTACGCGTGCTGTTTGTATTTATTGGTTTCATATGCCGCCCACGCTGGACGAGTGGCGCAAATGTCGTACAAAATGGCCGATTACATAGATATATAGGTATATAGATATGTAATGTTAATTACAGACGCAGATTGAGATATTTTTAATGGAATTTATTTTTCTAAAATATTCCATTTTCTTTTCTTTTGATCAATACAGTCATAAAAAGGTAATGAAATATTTTTGAATATTATTCACTTAAGTGTAGTTATTTTGAACAGTTCTAATTGCATCACTCGTTCATCCCACATTCGCCGCCTATGGTTGGCGCATTTTATACATATGTTCTGTCCGAGTTGTCTTTCCCACGTGCATAAAAGGGAAATAAATTCGAAATCAGTATTATACACTTATATACGTATACATATACAGGGTGCCCATAAGAAAACCGAACATAGCAATTTACGGGTTAATATTTTCATGTATGGAAAATTTTTTTCCCAGTGCATTTTAGCGGAAAAATTTATTTGAAAAAGTTGTTTAGAATTTAAAATTGCTTAATATGACGTTATAGTTATTTCCAACATGCTTTTATATATCGAGAAAATTAACTTTGAAATATCACATTTTTCTGACAGATTAGTAGGCTACAAAACAAAAATTTTGACATAATTCAACAACACGTAATTGGAAGAATCATTTCAGATTATGAATTGTTGCAAACAGTGACTATTTTTGTTTTGTAGCCTACTAATCTGTCATGAAAATGTGACATTTCAAATGCCTTTTTCTCTATGTACAAAATCATTTTGGAAATAATTACAACGTCATATTATGTATTTTTAAATTCTACGCAACTTTTTCAAATAAATTTTTCCTCTAAAATGCAATGGGAAAAAATTTTCCATACATGAAAAAAGTAACCCGTAAATTGCTATGTTCGGTTTTTTTTATGGGCACCCTGTATATGTTTTTATTTTTATTCGCGCACCCGAGAGACAGAGAATAAACGAATCACATTGGCCGTGGTTATACATATATATTAGCTATATGTGTGTTATATTGAATGTTGTGTAAATACGTGTACATAAGGCGCCTGTGCGTGTGTCATTATATATATTAAGTAGCCACCCTGTAGCATATAAATAAGGATTATCTATGTGACTTTGAAACTTGACCTTCATTCATACTGATCTTGAACATGAAATTATCTACAATCAATATATGTTCTATAACTTTATTGCAATCTGATTAAATTAAGAATTATAACAACGAAAATCTTTTTCATTATGTGCTAAATATCATAGTTTAAATATTCAGATATAATTCTTTATTCTTCATAGAAATCTAAAATTAAAATTCTAATGATTGTAATTTCAAGATAAGGCTCAACGTTAATTTACTCCAAGTTTCTAAGTCGCACGGCAAATTCTTGATCTCTTGTATTTATGCATTTCTTTATATGTACAAACTGTATATACGTGTAACATTTCCATTTCAATGAGCCCCTTATTCCCCATCCGGTAACTACGTTCATGAGATACATGGTCTACTAACATTGTTCACAGTATAACACGATTTTAATATGTTGTTCAATTTTAAAATGCAATAGTTCTTCTAAATAATATTGCAAGATGTTTTTATTACCTTGTTTTTATTATTTACTTATATTTTATCATCAACTGACCTGTACACATTCCCTAATCGTATACATATGTAACGTGTGTTTATAAAGCTATCGATAACCCCCTACCCTTACCCTAAATATCCAATATTAACATTGTTATGTACTTGAATATCATTATTATATGAAACATCTTTAAGATTGTTCATAAGTTTAGAAACTCGAAATGTAATGTACACACTCATGTTATATACTCAAATTATAGTTAATAAAATATGGTACGTCTGTTTCAATTTATATGCTTGTCTCACTCACAAAATATCCTTAATGTTAAATTTAATTTAATTTAAAATCAAACTCACCATTTGAATAGTCCTGAAGTATCCTGTCATCTGGAATAATAAAAACATGTGTTTTATTTAAATATTCACCGATTTTCATTTGTATGCTTATCTATTTTATATTGTACATTAACTTTTCAAATACAGTGAAATTATTATATTATAGTAAAGAAAAAGGTTTAATACGCCTCTTAACGTGCTCTGAACGTTATTATTTAAATATTACTTGTATACATAGAACGGTTGTCAATTAGTTATTTTATTCGTGACAGAAGCAAACTGAACTTAATGGTCAATAATGTTCTTCACACGCTAGCCAGGTAAGTAAACATCGCACAACACAAGGGTTGTTCAGAGTCGCGCCTTGAAGAGTGAAGGGGGGATGAAGAGGGTGTGCACCGAGTAGTGTAGTGTAGCACTAATTGCTCGACAAGAAGCACATCGGGAGAGAGAGAGAGAGAGAGAGGGAGTGATTGTTTGTTTTTAAATTACACAAAACTGACAATCACCCACACAAAGGTGCAATAAACTATTAATGAATCTATAAATCATTCGAGACGACAGCGTGTCCAATCTATACACACGTATCGATTCCATTTAGGGAAAATATTTATTTTACACGTTGTACGATTTGTACACATCACATATATGTACATACATAAAAGATATATAGATGTTTCGTACAATGTTATATTTAGCTAGTAAATATTTGTAAGAAATTGACTAATATTTGATAATTAAATTATAGAAATGAACAATGTATGTAGTATGTAAACAATCTACAAAACTAACTTTCTTTAGAACCCCAGTTAACTTTGTTCATAATCCATATAAAAATACACTAAATACAACCCTGCGTACAATAACCTGTCAATGGACATATCACACTAATTCATCAGTAAATACTTAAACAATATAATAAACACACAGTTTGTGATTTTGCTCGCTGCTCAATGTGTGCCCCGTTATAAATGTTATTAAATAATATAGCAGAGCTCCTAAAAGACTACTAGATATACAGAAGTTAACAAGCGAGTCATCACTCAATTCAACGTAACATATAATTTATAAAACACACGTCCGATTTTATACACGCCACAAAAGGACAAACATACAAGACACGAACGAACCGGACAAGACAGGGTGTTATAACATAACAATACCGCAACTCGTAACAACAAAAGATTTATTTTTGTTTTCTATAGCATCAGCGATAAGAAAACCATAGTAGTTACTGAAAAATGTTAACAGGCACTGCAACGCCTTCTCTATTATACGGTGAAAATCCAAACTAACCGCACCACTCATCCGTTTTAATTGAATACATGATTTGGGACTTAAATATCGAGCGTTTATACATATCTGGGCAGTGTGTAAGTAGTGATTTGTGGTACGAATAATATTTTTCCGTTACACCCTGCGTCCAACCCGCTGTTATTTTTCGTGTCTAAACATTTGTTAGCTGTTAGGGAAGGGCGGGAGGGCGACTTGATTAGTTGGGGTAGTTCTTCAATTTGAACAAGCGCTTCTGTCTATAAGTTATTCATTGCTTACCAAGTGTAGAATTCGATTAGTGTTTGCATTGGAAAATTATTTCACTAAAATGATAGAAGATTAGGGCGTTACAGAAGTGATTACAGACAAATAGAATACAATATTTAAGTGATACAAGCATAAATCAGAAAACTGCATTTTTCTAACTCGTAAGCTACTACTGACATTCAGAAAGAATAATACACTATTGAATATATTTCAATAATATAATATGCACGTAAATATATATGATTGTATTGAACAAGATTGTATCACAATAACTGTATTAATATATTGCAAATTATACTATTACGTACAGTGGATTCATCTTGATTTAATATCCTAATATATTACAATCGGAAAATCACAATAACTATCTAAAGTGTCACTTATGTATAATATTTCGCACTATGTTAGACTTGAGTTAAATGACGCATAACTCCATTAGACGGCTACATGTGTGTGTGTGCGTTGTTAGGACATTAGTGCAGTGCTTGCACTGCCACCACCTGGAGTTTTCGGTAACTACTACACCAGGGGCAACAATTACACCAGACAATAGTGTGTGTCGAGTCATCGTGAGCGGTGTGCTCGATTCTTGATTCAATTGATTCGGAATTGGGCCCAGTGTGGGGCATATTGTCCCCTTGGCTACCGCACCTTTCGTCACCTATATATAATATCTAATGTTTCTCTCTAGATTCTAATAAACCTGCACTACCCTCGAACTAGTCAGAAACTACCCTCTTCATTGTAGGACAACAATCTGCTTTTATTTGACCGCTCAATATATTGTTATATAAATGACCTATATAAGGATATTAGATTCAAGGATTTACTAAATAAAGTTAGTAGAATTAATAAGCACGTATACAGGATGTTTCAAAACCTGAGGTACTTAATTTGTTTTTGACATTTCAGTACAATACGTTTAATGTATTTTTAGAGTAACACGTACAAATATGCGAGAATACGGATGTCTTCTGTGAGGATAACGTTCTGCATAATAACGTGCTGCTAATGCTACGTTTTGTCCTGCTTCACCATACACTAATAAAAACGTCCACTAACTCAGCGACACTGTATGCATTCATTTTTGCAATAATTACAATAAAACAATAATAATGGTAGCAAAATTTAAATTTGAACTTGATAATAATCGTAATAATAATAATATCAGTTACAACACGTTGACACACTATATTAAAATCAATTCATACCAGTGGCTCAAAACTGTTCGTTTAAAAAACCGCAATATTAAATTTTTGAATTTTTTTCTGTCGTGATCAGTATGTTAAGTACTATATACCGTTAAAATAAGTACCTGAGGTTCTGAAACACCCTGTGTACAGGATAACATAAAAGTTATTACTATAATTCAGGTAAAATTTGAGTTACAAAAAAAAACTAAACATAATATTTCACCTTAAATGCCATATTAGAACATTATATCGTTATCTCTGATATCGTGATTTTCATCGAAAATAACAGGTTTTCGAAATCAGAACGCATCGAAAACAGTCGGTTAATTTTCTCTCATTCCTTTTTTAATTTGGTGCGCTGAAACGTCGAGTCATTTCGACTCACACGTCGATATTGTTACAATTGCAGCGTCACTGCAGGTGTCCAGGTGAATCCTCAATACTTTGCAAAGAGCCAATGGTTGATGATTTGGTTGGTTGAGTGTGAAGTAGCCACACATATAATGGAAATCTTTTGTAGTGTCCGTTTGAAAGGTGGCAGTGGATGGGGATTACATTAATTTATAGTTTCTACAATTATACTGTCTTGAAGAGCCGAGTGCCGTTGTACTACAAGTGACGGATAATAAGCAATTGAAGATGGACAGAAGGATGAAATAATTAAAGATGAATACGGAGTTGTTACAAATAGACCGGTGAAAGGACAAAAATATATTCATGTAAGCATAGCTCTGTATATTATATGTTAATATGACAAATGATAGTTGGTTTTGTTCTATGTACTTATTAACATTCTGCAATCCTATATTCCTGGGTACATCTACAGTACCGGACTATCCGACAAACTATTCATATTATGAAGTATTTAATTTTTTCTATTGTTAGTGCAACACAATAGTTCCGTTGTCAAAGTGCGGCTCTATTTTTGACTTGGTACAAAAGTAATTTAGCCTCTGAAGATGCCTTTGTTCATATGTAGCATCTATGGCTCTATTATCGACCATTAATTTTGTATTTTCGGCACTGTTTAAATTGTTACTAATTCACACATACACGGCTCTTAACTTGTCATAATAACGAACTACTCTGGCGCTAGAATTTCAAGATACCTTCACATACAACCTGGACATATTGTTATAGGTCCGCACAATAGTTATTCATGTACTCAAAAAACATATGATTAGAACATATGGTTAGTATTTACATTGGTGGTCATTTTGATCCGTAGTTAAAATCAACAAAGAAGTAATATTAAAGAAAATATGATTGAAGGATTTTCCACATGCTTGTGTTGTTGAGCTTCATTGTGCATGTGTGTATGTGTATATAATGCACCAAGGCGGAAGAATAAATAACACTAAGGTTTACAAAATCAATCCGAGTTTAATACTTGACTCGAATCCGGAGCTAACTTGACCCTCTGATAAAAAAAATCGAACCCTTATCTAAGATCTCGAGCGAAATCACAAAGTCTGTCGTTGAAAAGGCTACAGGACACGATTTCAAAAGAATAACTGATTGTCAGCGAATAAAAGGTATTCCATTCACAATATCTACAGAGCTGAATACTTATTCAGCATCCCCCTTCACATAATATAGACTCGAGTCATACAAGTCCGCATAGCTGAAATGGTGTTCGGATATCTTATAAAAAGACTAAATCCATTTCTTGTAGCCAGATCGCTTTCAGATGAGATTGACCAGTGAATAAAAGCTCCATTTGTAATGAACTGAAGCTTACAAAGCTCATACAGACTGAACATAAGTGTGCACAACAATAAGCTACCAGAGCTTTCCGTCGCTATTCATAAAGGAAGAGAGGAGTAAAGGAAAGTAGTGAGAAGGAGAGAGAAACATAGTCTCTTCTATATATATATATGTGTGTGTGTGTGTGTGTGTGTATGTATGGCGACTGCAAAATGTCAACGGTTTAATTAAAATACTCGCCCTTTGTCAATTGTACAATCGTACAGGAGATGTGACAATCATTTCCGTTCTTTAATTCTCTTCTTATACTTTTACTTGTATTCACTTTCTCTCTCTCTCTCTCTTATTCCTGTACATATCCGTGTATATATACCTTCTTATCTTTCCTAATCGTTAGTTATGTGTAAATAACCATTAAAAATGCCGGCTTGGATAATTTAGGTATATAAAAATTATTACATTTTTATTCTAAAAAAAGCATACATACGTTTATAGCTATTCCGCGTACATTTAATTATAATGTTAGTTTTACTTTGTCCATTATTGAAATAAAGCCTGGAAATTTATAAACAAAACCATAGAAATTTTAATTTCACACCGGAAACATGTACCTTCATCCCAGACACTCGCTATATGCGGAGGTGTGTACATGTGCAGGGTTGTATTACAGGGGTGGGTTGCTGAATTGTGTCCTGTGTATAACAATGTTACTATGAGTTACCTGGTTTCAATTGTGGAAGGGAGTTTATTCTACATACATACATGCTATGTATGCATGTATGTATGAGGTAAGCGCATGGAGGAGGGGGCTGGGTATGTCAGTGCGGAGGAGTGTGGGTTGCTATATCGATTCGCTAGGTGCTCTCACTCCCGGCACAAGTTATTAATACAGAATATGTCGTTAAAAGTTTTCAGACTTGCAATTTATATTGTAACATCGACGCACAATGCTACGCGATATATACGTTGTGTTGTGAACAAGTGTGGCACTGTACACGGGAGGTGAAGGGGAGGGAATGGTAGCAAGGTACTCATACACATACATGTGCACAACTAAATACAACATACGTCAGTGTAACAGCATCCTATTTTAACATAGCCGTACATACGGGTAGATTAATACCCTCTATATTCTGTAGAATTAATGTTAACTCCATAAATCAAGCATAAATATAATGTTGAATATCGTTTATTAATGAAACACGTAAAACCAAAATATAACCAACGCGTTAGATGTATTGATCAGTAGGACATTTGTCAATTTATCATCAAAACAGGTTAATTTATATATTTCTTATATGGAATTACAGACATTTTCTATGCCAATTAGATTTAGAATATTAACTGCAAGGGAAATTATAACAACAGGAATTTGAATGTTGTGAATTATTGTCTATAATTCTAGAAAAGAACATAATCTACACTATGCTAATTTGACAAGTTGCCCCCTCCGCTATATATATCGCATACGTACGACACTGGTATTTCTACCTGTGTACACTGGTTAGCTGTAGTTTGCTCGTACGTCAGGCGGCGACGGTGCGCGCTGCTGTCGACGGTGGTGTTGGTGTTGATGCTGGTGATCTGGGTGTAGTGTACGTACTGTTGTATACTGTGTACACGTCATTGTGGTGGCTGGCTCATTGTGCTATCCGCCCCGCGAACAATACATTGTTTCGAGTTGTTGTGCACTGCACAATCATAATTATGTTTCGCTTCGACTCGTGGATTTTATAATTAAAAATAAGAGCAATAATTGAATTTACATTCGCAGTTCGTCGCATGTATTGTGTATTCCACTGCTTCATATACTATAGTACCTCTTCAGCCTCCTACTCCCCCTCCCACCACCACCACAGCTCTAACTGTACACTGTTAGTGTATGCTACAGTAATTCTCAGCATATACATTACCCAGCCGCATGCACACGTTATTATAAAACATAACAGAAATGTGTTAACGCGATAATGATTCTCATTTGTTCATGTAGATGATATTTTAATAAAATTTACATGTATTTTTATTTAGTAAATTAACTATTACAATGTACATACGTAGCAATATTGTAATGTAGAATATTACCAAGATATTTTTATTACAAAAATAATCATTAGAAAAATATATATTTGACAAAATGTTTCACTGTATTCCTAATTCTTTATAAGTATGACACTATCTCCAGTGAAAGTACATACTTTCTACTGAAATACACATAGTTAAAATATAATATGTTCACATATATATATATATATATATATGTGTGTGTGTGTGTATGTGTGAGTACGTATGATTGTTATGACGTGATTAGGGTGACATTAGCCTAACCACCCCTTCGGGACGTTCTGGTTGGCTACCCTTAATGCCTTTAATAGCTGCAAACATATTGCTTAATTCTATCCCTCTGCTTAGCAAGAACGCTTCGTGCATACTACAGTGCAGTACACCCTCTCAAACAGTGGACTAGACTTGCCGGAACATGCTCCGATGAGTACACGACTAACAACCAACCCCCAAGCCTCAGAGAGCGACCCCGAGGCTAACGTGATTTATGTCACAGAGATAAAAAATATATACACTTAGTTTGGCGTGCGGAATCATTGAATTAGTTTACATTTGTTAACCGGAGTATTATATACACGTTACAACACACCACATCACACAAATCCACGCCTGATAAAGTTATAGAGTTTTTAGCTTTATTTCTAGTTGATTCTAAAAGTAGCCGTGCGAGTTTTAACTTGATGGAACTGTTAGAATATTTACAAGTACCTGTATATGACAAAATGATGGCTTGAAATAATTTACAAAACAAAGAATTAGATTTAGATATTGCAAGTAGTCTGTGGTTTAGAAGATAGTGTACTGTAATTTTGTAAAATCTCCCGACGGTTGTTCACGCTAGTGTCGCCAGTTTAATGTGAGACTTCTGTCTCTTATTCTTTCCTCGTCCGTACACATACATATGTGTGTATGTGTGTCGATGTGTACATATATATGTACATATGTGTTTAGCAACGATATATCAAATGGCGAACGTTTCCACAGCCAGAGCCCGGCTATTGTTGTCATCTTATATTTTATCGACAGGCAACAATGGCCGGCATAGAATTCACATTTCCATGCGAATAGTTCCTTTCTGTCATGTAAATTCTTCACTCTATGCGCGCCCGCCGCACGACCTGCACTGTCACATTTTCAACAGTGTTTACTAAACATTTCTACCAAAAATGCAAAACTGTACCTACACACTATATAAGGGAGAGAGACACACACACATGTATACAAGTACTTCCGTCAGTTCTCATACGCCCTGTATCAATTCATATGTCTCATCTGAATTGGCACTTTTGTATTGATGATAATAACACATATAGGGTGACTAATAATATTTGAATAAATATATAATTATACTATTACTGGAATAATAGGCAGACAAAAGGAAAATATGTCGGGAAATTTTTGAAATTTCAATTTTGGATATCCTCTTCTGGTTGTAACCAGTTAGAAGTCGCATCACATATTACAGTATAAATGTTGTAATATGAATGAAGAACATATTCTTAAATTAGATTCTCAAGTAACTGATATTATTGCAGTCTTTCTTAATTCTGTACGTATGGTTTTATATCCCATACGATGGATGATATTTGGGGCAAACGATTTTTGCATAGTGTACACATACATGCGTACATTATACGATTCTTTTGTCGCGGTACATACAGTGCTTTAATGCCATTGGAATAGGTTACATTTGCATGAAAAGCTCGTGTTTAGTATCGCAAGGCTTTCTGTTGTTGTTGTCGTTGTTTGGGGGAGGGAAGTTATTCAGCAACTACTCTCTCCAACATATCATTGTATACATATATGTGTGTCTGTATCTGTGACTGTATATATGTGTGTTATATATGCATATAACTACAGCACGTGCATATATATGTGTGTTTGTAAGTTCTACTCTAGCCGCACGTCGATAAAATTTATTTTATTTCCTTAACATTCTCATGTCGTCGGGTCACAAAGGATTTTTTTCGCAAATGTCCTTGTTTAGAGTGAGTTATAATATAGCAATGGGGTCTTTGTAATGTAACGTTACGGAACATAAGAAGGTAGGTTTGTAGGCATACTTATATACAAGGTGGATGTTTGTAAAAGTTATTTAATAAATGTAGTATGTCTCCTTGTAAAAAAATAAAGATATGTCATTCCTAACACTGTTTCAATTATTCTCTTATACAATATAATAAAGTTTATGAATACTAGAATAAGGAATACTAGAAACAAACAAGTTTTGACGTGTGCTTATTGGGTTATTTGCGTTTTGTCTTGATTTATCATGGATATAAAGAGGGATCTCCATGCTACGTTTCATCCGTGCGGATAATCTGTTAAGCGTCCGCACTTGTATATACACGTCATCATCATCATCATCATCGTTGTGAACACAACATCCTTTACATCTCCGCCCCCTTCACTGCCTCCCCACCACCACCAGCAGCACTCTTCATGGCTGGGGTACGCCACTGGTTGTACATAGTGCCTACACACGGTATTGCCTAACTCCTCTTCTTAATTTATAACAAGTTGACAGAGAGAAGCAATGAAAAGCTGTCATTTATTGCTTCAGTGAAGAGTGAACTCGCGAGCAGAATTTTTAACAAGCTGTTTTAAAGCGCCCCGCACAAAAGAGCAGCAGAACGAAGCCGGGCGCATCACATTGCGTGCGGAAGATTTCAGTACCACTAGATCACTGTGCCATAACTAATTATACAAATATAAAAAAAAATATCTAACATATCTGAATATAAGAACATGAGCTACATGAAAAGCTAATTCACAAGAAAAAAAACCTTATCTTATAAATAATATACGAGTACCTATATTAATTTCCTAACGGCATGAGTATATAGCAGCAAATCATTAAGAATTTTTTATATGTATGACAATTAACAGCAATGGCACGTATTCAAAAACGGAAGTTTAGGAACGCGCGTACCCGTATGAGGATTTTTGGCAAAGATTACATCAAGGGTAAAAGAAAAAATGTCAACTTCACTTGTCATAAAGCTAATTGCCACTCGAGCTGATCCGATGTCGTCGGGTTTAACGAGGACGGCCGTCGTCGGCGTCGTCACCAGCATCGACGTCCCTATACTGGGTCCCTTGCACAGAGCTATTTACCCTATTCATACGCGGGGCCTAACTGTCACCGCAAAAAAGCCGAAGAAATTACCACTAATTCTGTTCATTGGAGTGTACATACATTTTTTTAGTAGCTTAATCTGAAGGTGAACTATTCAATGCAAGAATATACACGTTCTATACAACCAAACAGAAATATAATTGAGTGCTGTTCCTTTGAAAAAAATCAGTTAACAAGGACATACAGAAATAATGATTATGAAGATTCATTATTAATAATTTAGTGAATATACACTTGTATTATTGCTATTCATTAATTGATATTAAATTCTTCTTTCAATATTAATTATATTTAATTGAAATCATTAATATTAGTAAAGAATTATATTTATAATATTTCTATCATCTTAGAAAAATAGTTGCTTTTGCATATTTCAAGTAAAGAAATTTATGACAAAATATCTGCTTTCCTACAAATTATAAAATAGACTATTCACTATTTCTCTTTGACGCTTTTCGTTAAGATATCTTTGATATCATGCAGGTTATGCTGCAGATGACAAATTACATGGTATCTCTTTCATATACACACATGCATACATGTACCATATACTATACATACATGTGTATACTGGTATATGTTAGCGTTTGAAACATATATAAAATGAAGCTACTCCGAGTGTAATTGGAGTTTTAAATTTAATAAGAATCTTTCACGGACGTGAGTCCCGTTTAGGAACGTTTAAGCGGCAGCCACTAGATGGTGTGCATGTATAACGTCACTTAGGAAAGGAAATAAGCCAACCGGGGGGTTTCCAGAACACAGAACAGTATTCCTTTTTCAAGAAGGATAATTATTTTTTACACATATCCACTTTTTTCATAGTTTTTATTAATTCCCAATGGAGAATCGGGTTGCCACTCAAAAATAATAATATATCTGATAGGTTTTTTTGACGTGCTACTTCAGACTTTTATTACACTTCCCCAGCTCACTAGATAATTACATTAACATGACAATTAAAACTGTAACTATATGGATCTATATCAATGTATATATGTGTATGTGAATATTCACCCCTCGCTTGCCAATTAATCGATATATTTTGAGTGTCACTGGCATAATTGTGTGGAAATAACAAAAGAAGCTTTTTTAATGACACCTGAACAAATAGAACATAGTCGTTTGTTTTATTATATTGAAATATATCATGGGACGAAGGGGCACAGGAAGGGGATTTTACGTAACAATGACATGTACAGTCATTTGTTTATCTAGTATTGTTATATTTTTATTATTGGCTGTACACTGGCTGTCCCCTTGAGATATACATACAGTATCTGAGACATATATAGAATTGTATACGTATTTTCATACGAGTGTGAAATGTAGAACTGAAACTAATGATACTTTATGTTTGTTATTTCAGTTTTTTATTAGGTTTGTTTATACTGAGGGTGTGATGTGTATATTAAAAATACACGCAAAGCTATCATTACAGTCTATAATGTACCAAGAGGTAATTAAGAATAATCTTATTTGATAAACACCATA